>RJWJ010006444.1:24748-62725 GCA_004363605.1 Indri indri | reverse complement strand
ATGCTCACCTAGTGAGACGGACAGGGAGGCGTGGTCATTGACTCCCTTCATTTCTAAAATTCTGCCTGGTTTTCGGAGACCAGCGGGGGCCTCTAGGAGGCCCCTCCTGGGCCCTCTGGTAAGAGCTCCTGGTCTGGAAGTTCCCTCTTCTCTCTCGCCAGCCTGTCTGCTCACTGTACACACAAGGCAGCTGCTGGCCGGGCTGATGTCGAGGTGGGGGTGGAAACACACAGTCCGGCCAGTGTCACCTTCCTTCCCCAGTGCCACCTTCACGTCTCACCATTGCCTGTGCGGTGCCTGGTACCCGACAGGTATGGGAGAAATCAAATCAAGTCACCAAATCAAGTGGAAGCTGGCACTCGGCTCGTATGCCCAGAAGTGGGGACACAGGACACTATTAATACTTCTCAAGGTGTCAGTGAACGCTCAGGAGGAATCTTAGAAGGCTCCAGGGTGTCCGATTCCATCATTGGTCGGACAGACCCCAGAGTCCAGAGAGGAGGAGGCAGCTGCTCAAAGTGACACCGCGTGTTAATAACTGACTCTTTAACCTTTATCCCTTCTTGCCTCTCAGATCTTTTCTGCATGCTCTAGAATTTTCTTCAGGGACGATCTGCTGGTATGCAATCTCAGCTGTCTGCCTTAACATGTGTTTATTTTACCCTCATTCTTGAAGAATATTTTTATAAAGTAGAGAATTCTAGGTTGATGGGAACTTCCAGGCAGCGTGTTGAGAACATTTCACTGATTTCTGGAGAGAAATCAGCTGTCAATCGAATTGTCCTTTCTTTGAGGGTAATTTGGCTTTTTTTTTTGAGGTAGAGTCTTGCTCTGTTGCCCAGGCTGGAGTGCAGTAGTACCATCATAGTTCACTGTAACCTCAAGCTCTGGGCTCAAGTGATCCTCCTGCCTCAGCCTCCTGAGTAGCTGGGACCACAGGCATGCACCACCACACCCTAATTTTTCTATTTTTTGTACAGACAGGGTCTTGCTCTTGCTCAGGCTGGTCTCGAACTCCTGACCTCAAGCAATCCTCCCGCCTCAGCCTCCCAGAGTGCTAGGGTTGCAGGCATGAGCCACCATGCCCAGCCTTTGTCTTTTTTTCTGTGGCTACTTTTAAGGTCTTTTCTTTTGTCCTTGGTGTGGCAGAGTTTCACTAGAGGTGCCCATGGGTGGATTCTTTTTATTATTTTGCCATTTGGAATTTACTGGGCTTGAGTCTGTGGATCGTTGTCTTTCATCAATTCTGAGATGTTCTCAACTGTTGTATCTTCAAATACTGCCTCTCTCTCATCCTCTCTCTCCTTCTGGAGCTCCAAATAGATGATCATTAGATCTTCTCACTGTTCTCCAAGCATCTTAATCTCTTTTCCACAGTTGTCGGCGTTTTGTCTATTTCTCTCCTCAGTTGTTTTAAACCCTACTCTGCTATTAAACCTTTGGCGTGAGGTTTTCATTTTAATAACTATATATTTCATTTCTAGGGGTTCTATTTGGTTATTTTCCAAATTTGTCCTTACTCATTTTAAAAGCATTTCTTATTTATGAGAACATATTGAACAAACTGTTTTGTGTTGTTTCTGATGCTCCCAGTATCTGGAGGTTTTGTTGATCTAGTTCTGTGTGCTGCTGTGTCTGCTGGCTCTCGCTCACAGCGCCTTGCTTCCCTGAACGGCCAGTGATTCTGGACAGCATTGCGCATCCTCCTTGGGACACTTACCCAAGTAAATTCGGCGAAGCCTGGCGGTGGGTTCCTCCAGAAAGGATCTGCTTTTGATTCTCTTAGTGCCCTGGAGCACTACCAGTTGGGAACCACTTTAAACCAAACCTTTTCAGTTTTGGCTTGAGGATTCTTGAACCATCCATGCATAAGCATTTGGTTTGGAAATTTGAGTTTAGAAATTCTCCGAGAAGACTTCCCCCTCACCCCCCATCTTCCGTTCAGGTTCAAATCAGATGGTTTAGCATACAGTTATGGGGTGGGGGTTATGAATGGTGCGGTTTATTTCTCACTCACCCTGAGAACCCTTTGGGGTCCCAGCTTTGGGGAGGAGGCAGTTCTCTTATTAGACTTCCTGGGGCCCAGCCCTGGAAAGACTTGAAAACCAAAGCGATTTCGTTCCGCCCTCAAGGCAAAGCTGCCTTCAGTGTTCTGCTGCCGGCCTGGGCTCCCTCCCTCACTCATCTGCCACCTGGTCACTCACCTGGTTACTCTTCTTTCGCATCGGATCACACACAGGCTAGAGAAACTGTTTTTATATTTTGTCTGGCATTTGTAATGGTTTTCAGAAGAATGACCGGACCAGGCACCCGGTCTACCAGGTCATCAGAGCTGGGCTCCATCTGCACCCAAAAGCCACCCCATTCGCAGGGCCCCCAGCCCCAGTGTCTGCCGCCAGCCACGTCAGGGCCGCCACTCACCCCTGGACGCGGACGGTGTGGGAGTGCTCGGTGCCGCAGCCCGGCAGGCCGTGGGGGGGGTCGATGGAGACCGAGAGGCCGCGCTTGCCATGAGATGAGGCTGGGATGGACACTAGGGTGACCGTGTGGGGCAGGTGGGAGCCAGGGGAGTCGGGCAGGATCTGCTCGATGACAGGGGTCACCACGGTCTGGTAGTAGCAGTGCCCACTGCAAGAGCCGCCAGCCCAGCGGTAGGGAAGAGTGGGAAGAAAGAGTGTCAAGACGGTGACCTGCACCGGTGCTCCCCCCACGGCCCCTGGCCCCAGGCTCTTTACTCCTCCCCCCTTCCTCTCCTCCCCCCATGGGAGGACGGGGAGCAGGAACCGAGCCTGCCCCCCAGCCCTTGCCCTCTGAGTCATTCTGGGTTTATCTACTCTCTGCCAGGCTGTGAGAGGGCAGGACAGGCCTGGGGACAAATCCAGTTCAGGAGGAAGTCATTAAAAGCCCATCTGGGATCAAGCCATGCTGTCCTCTAATCAGTGCTGTGTAAGACAGAATTTATCTTGTCTTCGTCCCTGGTTCCTGGGAGAGAGACTCTAAGCCCTTGGAATAGGCTTAGAGTCTTCCTGAGCCCCCTGGACCACCTGAGTTTGTGCTAACGAGGTGACCCAGATGGGCCCCTCCCACTGCAAAGACCAACCCTGTGATTACAGGGTGGGGACTCTCAGCCAGCCCTACCTCCAAGGAGGGGGGCTAGAGCCAGAGTTTAATCATGCGGCCAATGAGTCAATCAATCATGACCATATAACGAAACCCCAATAAAAACTGGGTGCCGAAGTCAACGAAGCCTCCTGCTTGGTGAACACACAGATGTGCCACACTGATGTGTCTCTTTGTTTGGCTGGTCCTGAGCTGTATCCTTCGCAGTAAAACTATAATCCTAAGTGTAGGCTTTCCTCAGTTCCCTGAGTCCTTTAGCAAATTGGCAAAGTTGACATGCTCACGGGAATCCCTGAATTTGCAGTCAGTTGGTCTGAAGTGCAAATGGCCTAGGGACCCCTGAACTTGCAGCTGGTGTGTGAAGTCGGGGCAGTCTTGTTAGGGACAGGGTCCTTAGTCTGTGGGGTCTGCACCAGCCCTGGTGGTGAGTGTCAGAACAGCACCGCAGTCAGATATGGGTAAGAAAGCTGATGTTTGAGACCGTCTCAGTCCGACTGCTGTGTCTTCTTTCTCTGTCACTTCCACACCACAGAGGGACAGGGCGCTATGAACGTTTGCCCCCAACCCTCACCACATGGAAAGGGCAAGGGGCCTGGGTACGTGGGCCCAGTGCCCTTGCAGACCTGTGACACAGGAGGGCCCCCAGGCTCGGAGAGGGGCCCAGGCACTCACCAGTACAGCTTGGAGTGCTCCACCAGCGTGTAGGTGTCACCGTCGCCGATGAAGGTCCCACACGTGAGGCAGATGAAGCACTCGGGGTGGTACTTCAGCTCCCCGGCCACCTGGCGGGGGTGGGGGACACCCCAGCTCAGTGGCCCCTTCAGCCCCCGTAGCTTCCCTCCTCAGCCTCCTCCCAGAAGGGCAGCCCCAAATGAACTGTGGGGACCTGGCTCTGCTGACCCAGACAGAGCGGGCTCCACAGACGGGCCGAGGGGTTCGCATAGACAGTCCAGCGCAGGCAGTATGGGGCAATCAGGGACCAGCAAAAAGGTGACCAAGAGAGACGACACGAGAGAGACCTGGAGTATGATGCCCGTGGAGAGACATGCACATCCCTGACCCCAGGTGAGGGGGGTGTGGGGGAGGGGCACTTACCATGACCAGCCCCTTGGTGATGTGCTCGGAGCACCCGTGGCAGGACTCGCCGTAGCGGGCCCAATAGTCCTTCTTGCAGAAGAGCTGCCCATCCTTCTCGTAGTACTGGTGCGAAAGGGAGGCACTGCACTCACAACACCTGGAGGACAGGGGCGGGGCTCAGGGCCGCACCCCCCCGCCCCCCAACACACACCTAGGCCATGTCCTAGTGTACAGGCACCTTCCTAAGAATTAGAAAAAGGTGAGTCCTCTGGGCGGAAGCAACCTGTGCTGGGGCACTGGGCTTGGCAAGTAGAGCCAGGGATGGATTCTGTCTGCCCTGGCCTGTCAGCTGGTGTCTCTGGGGCAGTGCACAGCCTGCACAACCACCCCCAGCAGTTCTACACCCAGAGTGTCTGGTCCACCTGCAAGCCTGTGGACGAGGGGTGCTTCTCACCTGAGATCCTGTCACTTGTCATGCATGGAAGATGGCCCAGAGAGGGCAGGCAACCTGCTCTTGGCCATCAGCCAGGTGGAGGGAGGAATGAAGCTGGGAGCCCAGGGTTCAGGTGGTGGGACAGGCACCACTCTTCTGGTCTTGTCGCTTCCTCCTCCTCCCCCGGCACTGCGGAGGCAGCTCAGGCCTGCCAGCGCCGTGAAGGACCACTGAGCCCTGGCACCTTCACCTTTTCTTGGTTAAACTTACTTAATCCTCACAGGCCACCAAGAGAAAGGCATGGTTGTCCTCATGCTAGAGATGCAGCAGATGAGCCTCGGAGGGTCTAAACTGCCTGAGGCCCACAGAGCTACGCCCTGTTCCTGATACGAGGTGGGAGTTCAGCTCAGTACACACTAGTCAGGGTCTCAGTCAAGACAAGTCCTAGACCCCAGCAGCCCTACAGGTGCTGCCAGTGACAAGAAGGGGGTTCAGGGGACAGCTCAGCATACCCCCCACCCCCGCCAGAGCATTAGAACCCACCTTCCCTCAGAAAAGCAGAAATGAGCAGAACGCCCAGTGTGCAAGGTTGTCACTGCCGGGGTCCTCCTGCCTCACCACTAGGGTCTACCAGGAGGCCTGGCTGGTCGGGCCCCATCAAGGGCAGATGGGGAGAAATGACACAGGGGCCTCTAGGCGCCACGCACAGGTCAGGAGCTAGACCTGCAAGCCTGGCTTCTTCCCATCCAAGCATCGCAGGACACTGGGGACTGACCAGCAGCCCTGTTGAGTCAGGATGAGCAAACGCAGAAACACGGCCCCCAGCGAGCCTGCAGGGGCACGAGCCCCACCAGGGCCCAGAGCCCTGACTGAGGGTCCTGTGCACGGGCACAGCACGTCTGGCCGGGCCCACGCAGAAAACAGGCCAGGCCTGTTTGTTCTGTGAGATTTGGAGTCAGTCAAAAGACCGAACTCAAGCATCCGGAAGGCCACATGTGGCCCCAAGGCCACAGGTTCCCCACCCCTGGGCTAGGGGATCCGTCCAGCCCTGCCACGGTTTGGGTGCTCTGGGTCACACAGGGGCAGGAGGGCCCAGGCTCTATAGGGCCACAATCCAGGAGAGAGGTGGGCAGGACAGGCAGGCACCTGGGTGAGACAGCCCTTCCCCCATGCTGCCAGGGAACCCTCCACCACGCTGGGGCCTGCACAGGGCATCACTCATGGACCACTTGCCAATCTACTGGAACCAGGGACTGGGGGTGGGGGGAGGGGGAGGGCAGCAGCCAGGGAGCTAGCAGGACACTGTCCCTTTAAGAGGATCCAGCCAGTTCCCCTTTGTCTGGGGGCCTAGGGGGAGGGGCTGAGGGCAGAGTTGGGGGAGCACAAAATGATGAAATGCCAGGTTCAGAAGTACAGGGTGGGAGTGCGTCCAGGAAGGGGGGCCTGAGCTCCCCAGCAGGGGGGGCGGGCTCTGCTGGCCACGGTGACGTCACAGCCGCAGCTGTGGGGTGGGGAAATCCCGGGGAGGATGGCTACCCCTCCCAGAGGGCTCTAACCTACAGAGACAGAAGGGCGGTCAGGCCAGGTCCCCTCAGACCAGCGAGATTCGCTTCCTGCCCTTGCACCGACCACACACTGGAGTGTCCCCCTCTGTGCCAGGCTTCAAGAAGCAGGGCCCCGCCTGCCCCTCTGGTGGGGGCTGGGCACTTGGGAGCAGCTGCCCCGACCCGGGGAGGGCAAGCTCTTCTTCCTCGTGGAAACTGCACTCCGCCGTCCTCATCACTGCGGCTCGCTCGCAGCCTGGACTACCCAGCCATGACTCACCCAGGGGCTCCGCAAGCGCAGTCAGCTCCCCTCCTGGTCACCACTTCCGTGAAGCCTGCACCACCCACCTCTGTCTGCCCACCAGTCTCCGCCAGTAACCTGCCAGCTCTCTGAGTCTCAGGCAGGGCATCCACACAGCCTGTCCCAGAAGAGAAGACGGCCGTCCCCGTGGGACAGGCCTACGTGCACTCAGTATCCTTGGATGGCCCAGACTCACGCGGTGGCCCTGTGGCTGGTACTTGGGGCCTCAATGGCCCTTTGCTGATAGAAGGCACGGACCCTGCCCAGCCCCTCCCCCCTCAGCCCCACATCCCGCCAGGAGCCAGAGGAGGCAGGTGCGGTAGGACAGGCCTGGCTCTTTGGGGTGCCCCACACAGACTACCTGCCCCACGAAGGATGTCACAAGAAGTGTACCAGGTACTGACGCTGTGTAGAGCCGCCCCAGGGCCAGCCTGGGAGGAACCCCCAGGGGGAGAGCTGTCCCCTGACCCCGCTACAGGGTACCCCTCCCTGAGAGTGGGGAGGACAAAGCCAGGCTTGGGCAGGAGAGGAGGAAGCCACCGGGGAGGGCACGAAAGGCACGCTCTGCAGCAGAGGAGGCTGGCTGGGCTGGAAGACGGGGTGCCCTCTGCCCGGGGCCACATCCCTGGACACCAGGGGTGAAGAAAGAGCAGCTGGAGGACCAGCCTCAGGGGGAGACTACGCCAGAAGGACCAGAAGCTTCGGCAGCAGCGGCCGAGAGTTTCAGTTCTGCCCCACAGCCGGGACCAGGTGGGTCTGCCCCATGTGGCTTCCAGCCCCACGCCTCACAACAGGGGTCTGGGACGGGGGCCGGGGGGGGGGGACTTTCCACTTACTTAGCCCCTCTGAGGAGGCGCCTTCTTCTCAGGGCAGACGCCAGCAGCATCCTTTGCAGCTAGGTCAGGGGGTCCTGGAGGCCTGTGGGAGCGCAGGGGTGGGCGGACCAGCCGCTTCCCCATCCTACTCCCAGGGCTCAGGATTGGAGGCCGCAGAGGGTGGGGCCAGTGTGGCCACACCACATGGGAGGAGGATGCAGCCGTGTGGGGGTGAAAGGACTTGGTCTGAGGCTGCAACAGGAAGCAGCTGAAGACCTGCTCCGGCTTTGGTGCAGGGGGAGGGAGGGACCTAGCATCTGACCCCAGGCAGGGAGGCTGTAGCCGGCCTCCTCCCTGCACACCCCGGGACAGATACACACCGCACGTGCCTCAGCCCCTGCCTGGGCAAAGGCATTGAGTGCTCAGGTCTCTCTGGGGACAGGGACAAGCTCAAAAGCAGCTGCCTCTTCTGGTGCTCCCAAGGGGACAGAGGTCTATTTCTCATGGACAGTTTGTCCTCCTCACCTAAAAGGTCCCAGGAATAAAGGGAGGCCGCATCCTGGCCCAGGCTCAGACCGCTCCTTGCCCAGGGCCAGGCTCCCAGCCCCAGGGCTCGTGCACAGAGGCCTCTGGGAGGGGACCTTGCAAAGGCAGCATCGAGTAAGGTAAGCCTGGGCCACTCTGGGCCTGGCCAAAATCTTCCGGGAGGGAGGTGGGGCCCACAGGGGTGGGATGTCAGCACAGAGAAAGGGGCAGGCCCCAGGGTGACAACCTCCAGTGTTAATGCCAGGGGTACCCATGGGCAACTGTCCCACTCTACATGGTGGGGGAGGGGTGACCTTATCCAGGCAGCACCTGCTCCCAGCTCAGTGCTCCTAGAGCCCCACAGGCCACCTGTCATAGCACCTGTGGCCTTTCCTGTCCTACTAGCCTGGTACATCCTCAATGGCAGGAGCCTTGGTATGGGAGCAGCGCTCAGGTTATGAGATTCAAAGAAGCACAGCCAAGGGCACCTTCCACGGGACCCATGAGGCCCCTGGCCCGGCTGACTCCACTCCGGCACCCTGGCCCCTCACTGTTCCGGGCATGCCAAGCACACTCTTGCCTCAGGGCCTTTGCACCTGCTCCTCCCTAGAGCCTCTAAGCCTTCGCTCTTCAATTCCCCACTTAAACGTCACTCCTCAGCTTGCTAGCTCCCCAGCCCCTGGCGGCGCATATGTTCACTGCCTGTCTCACCCACTAGAAGGCAGGGACCCTGCAGGTCTGGGAGGGGCAGGACCGAGCCATGGTTATGACTCGGGTTCTGAGTCCTGACTCTACTCCTCACCTGCAGTGAGACTCTTGCCAAGTGACTGAACTCGGCACCTCAGTTTCCTCACTTGCAAAATCGCTTTAATAAACAGCAGCCCCACTTCATGGGTTGTCATGAGGGGGGCTAGCGTGGAGTAGGTGCTACATAATTATTTTCGAGTGACTGGCTTAGGGACCCTAGAAGATTCTGCCAGGAAGGGCATGCAGAGGGACCTGGAAGGCCAGGTCGCTGGGCCACCTCCCCATACCAGGGACAGAGAAGCCAGCTGGAGGCTGCAGGCCTTATCACATCCTCCTGCCTGAGCACCTTCAGCGGGGATGGGACCCTGGAACTAGGGTCTTGGAGCCATCAAGTGAGGTCTGAGCTGGGCCCAAGGCCTCGGAGCCCAGGGGCTTTTGTGGCCCCACCTCGTGGTGCTGAGAGGCTCCCAGAGGGAAACCAAGCAGAGTCCAGTACCCTGGGCATCCTACCGAGAGCCAGCCTGGCTGCCCGTCAGCCACGCGCCCAGGCAATCTGTGACCCCTCTCTAAGCTGCTTTCCCAACTGCCAAGGGGTGAGAACATAGTCAGCCTCACCCAGCCTTGGGGGTTGTTGGGAGAACCACTTGCCACTGGTCCAGGAACGCTTGTGGAAGCCCCGGCTCTTACTGCCCCTAGGCCCTCCCCTCTTGTGGGACATTTCCTTGTGTCCCACCACACTAGGGACAGCCCAGACACACCTTCTCCCTCCTGTCCCCACCTGGGGCCTCACCCCTTGCCTGGTGAGGCAGGGCAGGCCACTCCACAGCTAGGTACACGCGTCCTGCCCTATTGCACGGCTAAGTACATGCATCCTGCCCACTCCACGGCTAGGCACACGCAACCTGTCCCACTTTGCCTCCTGTGGCTTCTATGGCTGCACTCCTGGTCCCCCGACCCATCTCCCGAGACTCCACCTCCCTCCCCACCACCAAGCACAGGGGCCCCAAAGTTCTTCCCTCAATCGCTGTAGGCCCTTGACGCAAATCCCATCCACCATCTCGGCTCCCGCTCTGAGGGGCCTTTCTCTCTGGCCTCCCTACCTCCAGCTGGACTCAGACCATCCTGGCCAGCTCGGAGCAGGGCATCGCTACCCTGGATAGCCCACGAGCCCCCCAACTCAACAGGGGTGGGCACGTCTCCTCCCCAACCCGGCCGGGAAGGGAAGGCCGGGTTTGAGCCCCAGCTCTGGCCGCTGCAGCCCACAGCAAGGTACCTGGCTTCTCCGAGCCTCCACTTCTCACGTGCGAACTGGGCAGACACCGTCCTCACGGGTATGGTGAAGGCTCAGTGAACTGACATGAAGAGTGCCTGACACCTGGGGCCAGTGTGACCAATACTTGCCCCAGACTGTCCCTTCTGTGTCTGAAATTCTCTCCATCCTCACTCAGTGTCCCAGGGCAGGCTTTATGGGCTCAGACCCCTGAGCTATTGTGACAGTCCCTTCCCTGCCAGGTCACCACTATCCGCCCACTGGGATGGCATTCCTCAGCAGCACATTTGCCCAAGTCCCTTCCCTGCTTCCTGGGACTCCCTACTGCCTTTGGAAGGCCCTTACCTTGGCATTCAGGGCCCTTCACAAAGCGAGGCCAATTCATTGCATTCCTCAACTCAATGCTGTTCCCACCAAATGAGCTGTTCCTGTTCCCTCGAGACTGCACTGTCCCACCTTTCTGTGCAGTGGTGTTCTCTGCCTGTCAAAAGCCCTCTTCTCCCCAAAGGCCTCCTTCTGAGCACCTAATTTGGAAACCCAGGGCATGCTGCCTGCCTCTTTTGGCCTCACCAGCTAGCATGGGCACTGTGCGTTCATTTCACTCACTGGCTGTGTGACTTCTGTCAAGAGAATTAACCTCTCTGTGCTCCAATTTTCTCTCTGGCAAAACAGAGACAACACAGTATCTATGCAAAGTGGCTGTTAATTACCAAATGCCAGAAAATGTTAGACATTATTCCTAGAAAAGTAAAAACAAAAAGCCAAACCTTGTGAGGAGCCTAAATAAACTCCTGGCGATCACTGCCTTGACCTTACTCCCTGCCCTGCCCCTGGCTTCACCTTCCCATTTTTCCTCTTCGATGGTGTTTTCCTCCCGGAACATTGTGCCAGTGGCCGACCGTGCCTGGAATTCCTTCCCCCCACACTCCTCCACTCAGGAAATCTCATGTCCTTTAGACCCCCGCTCTGGCCCTACAGCCAACTCCAAGGCTGTCCCCTGCACCTGGCTTCTCCGGATGCTCCTACTGGGTGACCGGGCCACCTTTGGGTCCCATGTGCTCTTGGTCCTTGCCCACGGCCCTGACCCCACGTTCCTCCTACACGTGGGAGTGTGTGTCTGGAGGCCAGGTTGGTCCTACCGGGTTATGCATTGTCACAACTAGCCTGGGGGCCACTGGAGGTGGCTCAGTTTCCTCAAGGCTGGTTTGTCCTCCCCCTCCCCCAGAGCAGGGGAACACCTCCCCC
This sequence comes from Indri indri, assembly GCA_004363605.1. Lineage (NCBI taxonomy): Eukaryota > Metazoa > Chordata > Mammalia > Primates > Indriidae > Indri > Indri indri. The sequence goes on along the minus strand of RJWJ010006444.1, from coordinate 51,648 downwards.
GACCTCTTCCCCCTGCCTAGGTGCCAGCAGGCCTTGGTAGTACTGGATGAAATGCAGGGGTCTCCATCCTCTCCTTAGAGGTCTAAAATAACAAGACAGGGAGGCTGTTAGGGACCTTCTAGTCAAAGCCCCTTATTTTACAAATGGGGAAACTGAGGCCAAGGACTCGTGGGAAGTCACAACTAGGGACAGCACCAGGGGGGCTATCCAGGTCTCCCAGATTCTTTGCCCAGGGTGTCCTCCCTGGCAGGCCTTGCTTTAGGGCAACACGGGCCCTGGGTGCCCCGCACCCCGACCTACCTGAAGCAGTCTGCATGCCAGTCGGCACTCAGGGCCTGGAGGTACTGGCCGTCATAGATCCTCTGGCCGCAGCTCGCACACACGGGCAACTCACTTCCTGCAGGGGGGAAAGGGAGTCGGGAGGCATCCTTAGAAGGCACGGCACGTGTAGGCCCCGCTGACCCGACAAGCACCTGCACAAATCCTTGTGTGCACACTCGCGCAGCACACATTGAGCAGTCACCGTGCCAAAGCAGGAGAAAGGACGTTGGCCTGGAAGTCTTGCTGAGGTACTGGCTAAGTTACCAACCCTCTCTGGGCCTCAGTTTCCCTTTCTGTAAACTGAGAAGGGGGATCAGATGACCACCCTCCAGCGACAGCATTCTTCAACTCGGGATCTGGCAAGGTAAGCGAGGAGAGAGCAAGCAGTGGATTCTGAAAGGAGGCAGTGGGTAACACTCTTGTCACAGCCCCCTTTCCTTCCTGTCTGCCCAGGAAGAAGTACTAAGAGGGCCCTTCGAAAGGCAGGGACTGGACAGGGCTGGGTTGGTACACTGCGGGCTGAAGCCCCCTGGGAGGGGAAAGGCAGGAAGCCTGGAGGTGCTGGCCCTAACTGACCCTTGGCTGTGCCCTGGCCTCACAAGGGCAGGGGCTGCAGAGCCAGGCACTCCCAGACACCTGCCCCAGGGAGGCCTGGCACCTCCTCAAGTCAGCCACCAGGCATGCTTAGTCATCCCTGGGGCCTGGCACCCTTGCAGCTGGTGGGCCGTGGAAGATGCCCTGGGCCTGTCCCTCCCCATTGTGCAGATGGGGAGACTGAGCCTCAGAAAGGGGACGGCTTGCTGGGTCACACAGCTAGGCTCCAAGGTCACGATGGCCTGCCCCTCTGTGAAGACCCAGGGGCCTGAGGTAGGGACAATGGGGAGGTGGGCCCTTGCCCCCAGCAGGTTTCCATGTGCCTGGGGAGGGCTGGTGGTAGTGGGGGCAGGCAGGGCTGGCACACCAAGGACCTGCCTGGGCACCAGGTGGGCCTGTGTGATGGATCAGCAAAGGAAACCCAGGGAAGGAGACGCCAGACCCTGTCCCGGGCTGGGCAAGTCTTGGGGTCTTTGAGCCCTAACTAGTGCAGCCCTGAGCCCTGGGCCGCAGTGAGGGGAGGGGGCTAAGGAGGCTAGGACGCCAGTCATGCTCCCAGCCAAGACTGCACCACCGGTGCAGGGACAGGGAGAGGAGCCGGGGTCCCGCGGAACACCGCCTCCGGTGCCCGGGACGCATATCTCCCTCCGCCCATCCGGCCCCCAACCACCAGTACCAGGGGCCAACTACCGGGCCCCCCCAACTTTACAGACGGGGAAACTGAGGTCCAGGGAGTTAGCGCCCGGCTCAAGGTCACAGAGCAGGGTAGGTGCGGGGCGGCCACTGGGACCCGAAGCTTGGGCTTCCCCAGCCACTCTTTCTTCCAGGCCGGCTAGAGACTGGATAAAGGGTGGCCCCAGGGCGAGGCCTGGGCGGACAGAGCACGCGGATGGAGGCCGGCGCTGGACCGGCAGTGCCTGGGACTCCTCCGGGTCGGGTGGGGGCAGGCGGGGATGAAAGGGACGAGGGGCCCCTGGCCAGCAGGAGGGCAGCTCGCCCGGGCCGGGGAGGGGGAAAGCGGGTGGGAGGATGTCAGGGAGGGGCCTGCGGGCTTCGGCAGGACGAGCTCATCCCCGAGGCGGCAGGGGCGCGGCCTCGCGGCAGACCCGGCCTCCGCGCGGCCCGGCCCGGCCCTCCCGTGCCCCCGGCCCCGGCGGCGGCGCCCCCGCCCGCCCGCCGGCCCGCGCCCCGCGCCCCGCGCACCTTCCTCTCCCATACGTTCTTCCCTCCAGGTGCAACAAAGTAGCGTCAACCTCATGCACTCGGCGGGGGGCGGGGCCCGGCGGGGCTGGGGCTGGGGGCGGCCGGGCCCGCGAGTTCGCCCGCCGCCGCCGCCGCCGGCCCGGAGAGGCGGGGGCGGAGGGCGCGGGCCGGGCCGGGCCGGGGTCGCCTCTCAGACACCGGCTGGGGCTCCGGCTCGCGCCGCGGCGGCCTGGGCAGCAAGCGGAGGGGCGGGCCGGGGCGGGGCTTGCGAGCTGCGGCAGGGGGCGGGGCGCGGGCGGCGGGCGGCGGGAACTGCCCTGCGCGGCCCCGCCCCTCTCCTCCCCGCGCCTCCCCTCCGCTCCCTCTCCCCCGCTCATTCATCTTTCCCCGGCTAGGACGCTCGGCGGGCCTGGGCAGCCGGCTTGGCTGCGCGCTCCGCTGGGGCAGCCCGGGGGCGTGCCGACGTCCAGAAAGGGGCGTCTGTTTACCCGCGCGAGTCGCTCGGACCCAAGCCAGCTGGTTCCAAGAACCCGGACTGGAGGGGGCCTTGCGGGGCCTCAGGACGCTGGTGGTCGCCTCGGGGAGGGGCGCCGGCTGGGTCTCGTCGCTCTCTCCGAGGCCTGCAGGGAGGCCAGGCCAGGGCTGCGAAGGCGATGACCCACGTCTCAGGCCCTCGCAGGGCGCGAATGAGCAGGACGTGGGAGGGGAGCGAACGTCTGCCAGGCGGCGACCGATGGGCCAGGGTCCAAAGAGAGCAGGGCCGTCTGCTCCAGCACTGGAAGGGACAATTCCTGCCTAGAAGTGGACAATTCTAGAATGCTGGACCTGCGCAGGGAGCAACCCTACCTCCCCTAGACCCGCACTCCCACTTCATCTCACTGCCCAGGAAACTGTGAGCCGAGTTGAGCCACGCACCAAGTTCACCCAAAGAACAAGAGGCAGTGCCAGCCCAGACTGCAGCCATCGCGTTTGTGTAGACAGCTCTAGGCGCGGGTCCGGGCCAGTGGCCTGCAAAGTGGGGGGCACTCACCTGTCGGGAGGGAAGAAAATATTAGAATTTGTATTTCTAATAAGAAAGAAGCTAGTACCAGTGCAGTTACCAGCCCAGGGTGAAGGGGTTAAGAGAGGCCTGCCTAACAGGAGCTGTACAAGAGGGGTGCAGCCAACTTTTGGGGTCCCAGGGGCAAGAGGCACTGGGACAACTATTCCCATCTTACTCTCCTGCCCTTCCTGTTCTCCCACTGCCCCCGTTAGCCAAACCCACGTGGGTGCAGAGGGCAGGACAGTGTCGGTGCTATGCCTGGGTGCAGGGTGGAGAAGGCCACAGAGCGGCCTGGGGCTCTGGGCGCCCGCACCAGGTTAGCTGAGTGAGGTTATAACAGTTTTAACGAAAGGAACCGTCACAGAATGGACTCGTGGCTGAAAAAAATTCCTACGAAGAAAGCGCAGATCGAAGGTGATGCTAATACTACAAGATGAGCGAAAAGACGGAGCCGGCGCTTCCACCCCTGGTGGGAGCTCCTTGTCAGCTGCGGCTCCAGGTGAAACATCTCATCTGACATATTCAGGCACGTTGCTCAGACAAGATATTGTCTTTCTCTTACTGAAAGCAAAAAGGATTTTTGTACTTTTAATAAAATCATTCGAATGTTGTTTATTTCATCTTTAGCACCCCCTTCTTAAACTCTGCTTTTGCATATGTTATGTGATGAATGTATTTTATTTGTTCAGCCAAATATATAATTTATAAATGATTCTTCATGATCTCTGAATGTGGGAGAAAGAAATTAAAAGAAAAAAGTGAAAAAAATTTATCAGTGGCCATGTACATGTGTGTTTTTGGACACAAATCTTAATTTGGGTGCAAATGAAGAGCCCTGGCTTGGATGTATTAAGTGTGAGGTGCCCATTTGCTATCCAAGTGGCAAATGTGTATTTGATGTTTGCTCAAAAATATTTTACTGCTGGGGTTCATGATACAAGTTTTCTAGATGAAGGGTTGAGAGCCCCATGGAAACAGCGCACTTACTCCAGGTCAGCGATTAGGATTGGTCCAAACTTGCCAAATTGGTGCTGGGGTGAACACAAGCTGGTGACATAGCAAGAGGCTCCTTGAGGACGCTGCCACAGGATGAGCCCAAGACTGTGGCTGAGGGCAGGGGCCAGAGCCGGGGCTGTCCTACCCTAGGGACTCAAAGAGAGCAGGCATCACGGGATCCCTGCTGTCAGACCCCGTCTGCCCCCTCCTTGCCCACTCTGGGTGACCTCAGCCAGACACGTGGCTCGGTGACTCCTCTGACCTCTCTTTGAACTGCAGACACAAAGACCCAAATGTCTGTTTGGCATCTTCACTTGGCTGGCAGACGGGCACCTCATACTCAGCACATCCAGGTCAGAGCTCTTAATTTGTGCTTGGGTCAGCTCTTCCCTGGGTTTCTCATCACAGTAAATGACACCCCCATCATCCAGTAATTCAGGCCAGACTTGCAGGCAGAACTGATCCCTCTCCTGCCCTCTCCTTCCTCCCTGCCTCATCTAGCTGGGCGTTTGGAGCAACAGCCTCCTAAGTCACGTCCTCCCAGCCCCGCCCACATCAACCTGCAGAACCTCTGAGCACGTGGGTTAAAGGGTGACATTCCCCGGCTTTCTAACTCCCACCTTCTTATTTTGGCCCTTATGGGATCCAGCCCCTGGCTGCTTCTTTGCCCTTATTTCTTCTCTCCTTCCTCACTTTTGCTAAAACCACAAAAGAGCAGCCCTCTGCTGTTCTAACTCCTCAAGCGTGTGGTCACCACAGGGCCCTTGACCGTCCCAAGCAACTTAATATTCTAGGTTGCTGTCTCCTACCCTGGCTTTTTAACTTCATAGCGCTGAGCACCGATTTACCTGGCATTGGAGTTAGTCATTTTTATTCGCTGTCCTGTATTCGTTTCCTGTGGCTGCTATGACAAATTACCAAAAACTCAGTAACTTAACAGACATTTATTTTCTCACAGTTCTGGAGGCCGCAAGTCTGAAATCGGTTTAACTGGGTCACAGCTAAGGTGTCAGTGGGGCCACGTAGGGAAGAATTTTCCTTGCCTCTTTCCCCTCCTCCTCCTCCTTCTTCTTCTTGTAAAAAATACATAACACACAATTTACTGTATTAACTATTTTTAAGTATACATTTCAGTAGTATGAAGTATATTCACATTGTTGTGAAACAGATCTCTGGAACTTTTTCAGTTTGTAAATCTGAAACTCTGTACCCTTTAAGGAACTCAATCCCCTGCTTCCCTGAGAGTCTGGTAACCACCATTCTACTTTCTGTTTCTATGAATTTGATGACATTAGAAACCTCATATATGTGGACTCATACGGTGTTTATCTTCTTTTGCAATTGGCTTATTTCACTAAGCATAATGTCCTCAAGGTTCATCCGTGTGGTAGCATGTGACAGTACTTCCTTCCTTGTTAGGGCTCAATAATATTCCATTGCATGTGTGTGTGTGTGTGTGTGTGTGTACACCACATATTGTTTATCCATTCATCCACCTGTGAACATTCGAGTTGCTTCCACCTCTCGGCTATTGTGAATACTTCTGCTGCTGTGGACACGGGCGTGCAAATATCTCTTCAAGACTCTGCTTTCAATTCTTTTGACTATATACCAAGAAGTAAGATTGCTGGATCATAGGATCACACAGTAGTTCTGCTTTTAATTAGCACTTGTACCATTTTACATTCCCACCACCAGTGCACAAGGGTTCCAATTTCTCTACATCTTTGCCAATGCTTGCTATTATATTTTCTGTCTGATTTTTTTTTTTATGGTAGCCATCCTAATGGGTGTGAGGTGGTATCTCATTGTGGTTTTGATTCACATTTCTCTGATGATTAGTGACATTGAGCATCTTTTCATATGGTTGTTGACCATTTGTATGTCATCTTTGGAGAAATGTCTATTCACATCAGTTGCCCATTTTTGAATCAGTTCATTTGTCTTTTTGGTGTTGAGTCGTGGAAGTTCTTTATATATTCTGGATATTAACCCCCATCGGCTATGTCATTTGCAAATATTTTCTCCCATTCTGTAGGTTGCCTTTTACTCTGTTGATGGTGTTTTTTGATGTACAAAAAAAATTTTTTTTTTTTTTTTTGAGACAGAGTCTCACTCTCTTGCCTGGGGCGAGTGCCGTGGTGTCAGCCTAGCTCACAGCAACCTCAAACTCCTGGGCTCAAGCAATCCTTCTGCCTCAGCCTCCCGAGTAGCTGGGACTACAGGCATGTGCCACCATGCCTGGCTAATTTTTTTCTCTATATATTTTTAGCTGTCCAATTAATTTTCTTTCTATTTTTAGTAGAGACGGGGTCTCGCTCTTGCTCAGGCTGGTCTCGAACTCCTGAGCTCAGAACGATCCACCCGCCTCGGCCTCCCAGAGTGCTAGGATTACAGGCGTGAGCCACCGCACCCGGCCCAAAAGTTTTAAAGTTTGATGTACTCCCATTTGTTTATTCTTTTTGTCTTTTTTTGGTGTGTGTCTGTGAGACAGTGTTTTGCTCTGTTGCCCAGGCTAGAGTGCACTGGCGTCATCATAGCTCACTGCAACCTCCAACTCCCAGGCTCAAATGATTCTCCTGCCTCAGCCTGCTGAGTAGCTGGAACTACAGGCATGCGCCAGTATACCTGGCTAATTTTTTTATTTGTTGTAGAGATGGGGTCTTGCTATGTTGCCCAGGCTGATCTCAAACTCCTGGCCTTAAGTGATCCTGCCTCTTTGGCCTCCCAAAGCGCTAGGATTACAGGCATGAGCCACTGTGCCTGGCTTATTTTTTCTTTTGTTGCCTGGGCTTTTGGGGTCATATCCAAGAAATCATTACCAAGTCTAATGTCATGATGCTTTCCTATATTTTCTTTTAGGAGATTTATAGTTTTGGGTTTTATGTTTAGGTCTTTAATCTGAGTTAATTTTTGTACATGGTGAAAGGTAAGAGTCCAACTTTATTCTTTTGCATGTGGCTATACAGTTTTCCTAACACCATCTGTTGAAGAGACTGCCCTTTCCCCATCAAATGGTCTTAGCACCCTTGTCAAGATCATTTAACCATACACACAAAGGTTTATTTCTGTCTTTAAGCCAGTATCGCACTGTTTTGATTACTGTAACTTTGTAATATGTTTTGTGAGTCCAGCAAGTGTGAGTCCTACAACTTGGTTCTTTTTTTTTCGAAAAAGAGTCTTGCTCTGTTGCCTGGGCTAGAGTGCTGTGGCATTAGCCTAGCTCACAGCAACCTCAAACTCCTGGGCTCAAGCAATCCTTCTGCCTCAGCCTCCCGAGTAACTGGGACCACAGGCATGCGCCACCACGTCTGGCTAATTTTTTCTATTTTTAATACAGACAGGGTCTTGCTCTTGCTCAGGCTGGTCTTGAGCTCCTGGCCTCAAGTGATCCTCCTGCCTTGGCCTCCCAGACTGCTAGGATTACAGGGGTGAGCCACTGCACTCAGCCTCTTTTTTTCAAAATTGTTTTGGCTATTTGTGGTCCCTTTGAGATTTCATATTAATTTTAAGATGAACATTTCTATTTCTGGAATAAATGCCATTGGAATTTTGGCAGGGATTATGCTTAATCTTAGATCATTTTGGATAGAATGGACATCATAGCACTATTAAGCCTTCCGATCTATGAACATGAGATGTCTTTCCATGTATTTGTGTCTTCTTTAATTTCTTTCAGCAAGGTTTTGTAGTTTTCAGTGTACAAATCTTTCACCTCCTCGGTCAGGTTTATTACTGGTATTTTATTCTTTTTGCTGTTATTGTAAATGGAACTGTTTCCTTACTTTGTTTTTCAGATTGTTCATTGTAAGTGTATAGAAACACAACTAATTTGTGTGTGTGTGTTGAATCTTTAGGGTCTTTGACATATAAGATCCAATCATCTTTGAACAGAGATAATTTTACTTCGTTCAATTCGGATGTCAAATCGTTTTTGCCTAATTGTTCTGAGTAGGACTTCTAGTACTATGCTGAATAGAAGTGGTAAGAGTGGGCGTCTTCGTCTCATTCCTGATCTTAGAGGAAAAGCTTCCGGTTTTCCCTCGAGTTGACGTTAGCTGTGGGCTTTTCATATGTAGCCTTTCTTAGGCTGAGGGAGTTTGCTTCTATTCCTAATTAGTTGAGAGTTTTTATCATGAAAAGGTGCCAGATTTTGTCAAAGATTGCTTTTTCTGCACCAATTGAGATGATCATGTGGTTTTTGTCTTTCATTCTCTTAATGTTTTATTACATTAATCGATTTTCATATGTTGAAAGGTACTTACATTTCAGGAATAAATCCCACTTGGTTATGGTGTATAATCCTTTTAATATGCTATTGAATTTGATTTGCTAGTATTTTGTTGAGGATTTTTGCATTAATGTTCATAAGGGTTATTGGTCTGGAGTTTTCTGGTATCTTTGTCTGGTTTTGGTTTTAGGGTAATGCTGGCTTCTTAGAATGAGATTGGAAGTGTTCCCTCCTCTTCAATTTTCTTTGGAAGAGTTTCAGGAGGATTGCTGTTAATTCTTTAAATGTTTGGTAGACTTCTCCAGTGAAGCCATCTGGTCCTGGGCTTGTCTTTGTTGGGAGACATTTTATTACTAATTCAATCTCCTGACTCATTATTAGTCTGTTCAGATTTTCTATTTCTTTTATGATTCAGTCTTGGTAGGTTGTATGTTTCTATGATTTTATCTATTTTATCTAGGTTTGCCAATTTGTTGGCATACAATTGTTTCAGCTTTTTATAAGGATATTTGTGATGGCATTTATGGCCTACCTGTCTCAAGATCCTTAACTTAATCACATCTGCAAAGACCCTTTTTCCATATAATGTAACTCCTACGGGCTGAATTATGTCTCCTCCAAATCCAGATGTTGAAGTACTTACCCCAGTTATCTCAGAATGTGACTGTATTTGGAGTTAGGGTCTTTAATGAGGTGACTAAATCAAAATGAAGTCATTAGGCTGGGCCCCAATCCAATGTGACACAGCCATGCCCAGAGGGAAGACCCTAGGAAGACACGGGGACAGTGCAGCACATGCAGTAAAATCCGAACGACACAGAGAAGATTAGCATGGCCCCTGCGCAAGGATGACACGCAAATTTGTGAAGCATTCCATAAAATTAAAAAAAAAAAAAAAGAAACAGGGAGAAGACAGCTATCTACAAGCTAAGGAGACAGGTGTCAAAATGAACAAACGTGCCTACACCTTGATCTCAGACTGGTAGCCTCTAGAATAGTGAGAAAATAAATCTATGTGGTTTGAACTCTCCACTCCCTGGTACGCTGTTATGGCAGCCCTAGGAAACAAATACAGGGACCTTAACAGCTTCCAGGGATTAGGACCTGGCTCTCTCTGGGATCATTACCAGCCCCGCACATTCCCTTAGCATCTTTCTACTGCAGTATACAATCAAGGAAGGCAACATTTTTCATCTGTTTTGTTCTTAAAACAGTGCCCATTTTTTGGGAGTTTACAGTCTGGTGCAGGGAGTCAGTAAACCAAGAAGGAAAATCTGCTTTGCTGCATGGTGACAGGTGCTCTGGAGAAAAAGAAGGCAGGGACGAGTGAGGGAGGGCTGGGGCGGGGGAGGAAGGCACAGTTTGCAGGCATAGAAAGGGGTCAGGAAAGGACCCTCTGAGAAGGTGGCACTTGAGTCAAAACCTGAAGCAGGTGAGGGAGGCAGGAGCACTGGTGGCCGAGGGAAGAGCGTTCCAGGCAGGAGAGACAGCAGATGGGAAGGCCAGCAGTGGGGCAACCTGCTGTGCTCAAGGACGAGAGGGCCAGGGGACCACACGGGATGGCAGAGGGCCAGAGGGCTGAGCAGCAGGATGTGAGGTCGGAGCTGGAGCTGCTGGTGCCACGCGGGTAGGGGCTCCTTGGCCACTGAAGGGCTTCTGGCTTTGGCTCTGAGGGACACGGGGAGCCACTGCAGGATTTTGAGCAGATGATGACCTGGGCTGACTTGTGTCTGGAAAGGATTTCTTCGGCCGCTGGGTGGAGGGAAGGCAGGGCCGGGGAGCCCAGGCAGGGAGCTGTTCTGGTCATTCCAGGAAGAGATGAGGGGGTACCAGGCGCAGCCCCGAGGGGGTGAGAAGTGGCCAGACTTCGGATGTGTTCTGAAGGTCACGCTGCAGGACCTGCTGCAGCATCTGCGGAGAGACGAGCAGAGGCAGAGATGGCACCAGAGTTTCGGCCTGAGCCGCTGGAAGCGTGGGCTGCCCTTTGCTGAGACGGGAGAGGCGGCGAGGCTGGTGGTGGGGGATCCCTGCTCCCTAGGCCATGTCTGCGGCACGTCCAGGTGGAGATGTTAGAATTGGCCTTGGATGTGCACGTCCTGGGCTCAGGGCAACGTTCCATGCTGGAGATGTCAACTCAGAAGTTGCCAATGCATGGGTGGCATTGAAAGCCAGGAGCTATGAGAAATCAAGGCAGGGAGTGCCCAGGGCTGAATGCTTGAGCTTGCATTCAGCTTTTGGAGGCCAGAGAGCTGAGGCGGAACCAGCAAAGGATGATTTTGTTGATTGAAGAAAAGAATGAATTAAGGCCGGGCATGGTGGAGCTCACCTGTAGTCCCAGATACTCGGGAGGCTGAGGCAGGAGGATCGCTTGAGCCTAGGAGTCTGAGGTTGCAGTGAGCTAGGATGATGCCACTGCACTCTAGCCTGGGTGACAGAGCAAGAGTCTGTCTCAATGAAAAAAAAAAAAAAAAAGTGGATGGACGGACGGATGGATGGATGGGTGGGTGGATCCCCCTTTGCCCTTCCCTATCCTCTGGGAAGGTCTCCCTGAGCATCATGCCCACCGGCTTTCTCTCTCCATCCCAACTCCTTCCAACATCACCACGGTGCTTGCAAGCAAACGCACAGATACTCCAGTCTGCGTGGTAAGCCCTACCCACACTCCTGATGAATAGCTCCCGGGCTGCCCTTCTGGCTCAGAGGTGTGACACTGGCAACGGGGTCACTCTCAGGAGGACGGACGCAGGCGTGAGGCCATGCGGGCCCTGGAAGTAGGCTCAGTGGTTTGGGGAGGGAATTCTGGCATCTGCTACCCAGAGTGTGGTCCACAGAGGGGCACGTTCCCAGGCCCTGTGGATTTCTGGCTCCAAGGCGGGGAGGATGGGCTCCGGGAATGGGCGCATGGAGTGGGGTGCTGAGTCCGCTGGTGCTGCCTGCACAGGGTCATTTCGTACACTTTACAAAGGAGCAAAGCGATGACTTACACAGGCCGTGTGTGAGGGTGGGTCTTTTTTAGAGGGGACTGTTTCGGAGGCAAACAGGTGTCCCTTGATTATCTTCTGAATTTTCTTAGGTCAGATATTCCTCCCTTCTCTATGCAGCGGTTCACCAAGGCTGAGGGCTCCATCTGGACGGAAGGGTCAGCTTCGTTCCCTCCACCCCTCTGACAGCACCCTTGGTGTTTGGAGGCCTGTGCTCAAGGGCTCGGGCCTACGGGGCAAGCGCAGGGGCAGGTAGAGTCCACCGCCACGGAGGAGACCCGCCGGCCCTGCTCCTCTATGAGGGGGATGTCACTGTTAAGGGACAAGTTGGATTTGGAGAAGCATCGATGCCCCAGAAGCCAGCAGCAGGTGCCTTTGTTTAGCAGTCTCCCAAAGATACCACGTGTGGAGGACGAGCCGCCGCAGATGGAAGAGGACAAAGAAGGCCAAGGCACAGTTTCCTCAAAAGGTTTTCATTTATTAGTCTTTTCAGAAGCAGTTAATTTCCTTATTTTTTAAAAAAGGCGTGTTTGATCCCAAGTTATACCAAAGTGATTAAAATGAATTTTCTACTGGAGATATAGCTCCCCGATCAGAAAAAATATTTTTCTTTCCATTAAGCACAACGATAAACCCACAAGAGAACATCAACAATCAAAAATAATTCCCCAAATGTCCAGGACAAAAAATAAAATATTTATTGATCTATCACAGCGAGACACAAAGAGATGGGCGGGGCAGGGGTGGAACCACTCTGAAGGACAGTGGCTCGAGGGAGGGACAGGGATACAGTACTGCGTGTGGGGAGACCCCGGGTGGGGAGAGACACCTGCCCCCGTCCACAGCCCTGCACACCCTGGGTGAGCGTGAGGGAGCTGGCGGGGTGGGGGGGTTGATGGCGGATGCGCCCAGCCAGCTAGTGGTGCTGGGCAGTCAAAGGGGGACAAGGACGGGTGGACGGACAGATGGACGGATGGGCAGATGGGTGGATGGGCGGATGGACTCCACAAGAGCAAAGGGAAGGGCTATTCCCAGTGGGGGGTGGTCTTCCAACCTGAAGGTGCCCCAGATGTGGGGAACAGCAATTGGTGGGGGAGAGGGGACGAGGTGGACCCAGGAGAGGAGGGATGATGTGACCGAATCCAGCTTTGAGGCTTAAGGTGCTTGGGTACCAACTGGACCGCAGCCAGACAGGGATGGGTCCCGGTGGGCAGGGGGGGGCAGACTGCCCAGAAGTGTCTGCACCATCTTCAAGGGAGCCCCAGGGAGGGGGGTCCCCGAGGGGCTGCCCTTCCCTCCTCCCTCCCCCGGGAGGATGGGAGCACCGGCATGTAGCACCAATTCCCCTGGAGATGGAGGCTGTGTGTGTGTCGGGGGGAGCGCCTGGGTGGGACAGGGAGGGGGCAGAGGGCCAGGCCCACCCCCCACCTCTGAAGTAGGGGGCCTTCTGGTCGGGGCCCTGGGCCACCGCTCTCTTGTTTCCTTGTCCTGTGGATTTCCACGGCCGCCGGGCCTGCCCGTACCCTCCTGGGGTGGGGACTGGGGGGCCATGGGGTGGGGTGACAAAGGGTTTACATTCTCCACCAAGCAGTAGCACCAAAGTTGATGAGGTCGCGAGTCAGGGGTCCTGGGAAGCTCACTTTCTCTTCCGGCCACAGGATTTCCCCAGGCAGGGCACACCTGGATCCGGGGAGGCACGCGCAGCGGTCAGGGCGGCCCTTCCCAGTTGCAGCTCAAGCCCCTGACCGCTGTCACACTTGGACAGAGGCTCCAAGAAGCCACGGGAAGTCAGGCCACGCCCCAGGCTGAACTCTGACCCCGCCCATTGTACCAGCTCTCACTGGGCAGGTGGGGTGGGGGCAGGCCCTAAGATCCTTGCAACCGAGGCTCAGAGGGGAAGGGGTCAGGTCATCTGGACGAAGAACCAGGCCTGACAAGGTGTCCACACCCGGCGTCCGCTGCACCTGGGGAGCCTTTTAGGGAAGGGTTCGTAGCAGCCCCGGTCAGGGAAGATGGGGTGGAGGGAGAGTCAGTGTCCGGAGGAGGGGCCCTGCAGGGCGTGGGGGACCCGTGCCGGGGAGACAGCAGCGGTAAGTAAATGGAGGCCTGGGGCGGGGGAGGTCTGATCCACAGAACCAGTGGCCAGGCTGGGACTCGACCCTGGACTCCTGCCCTGTGCTGGGCAGGGTCTGATTGGCACCCCCCTCCTCCCCGCCGTGTCAGGAAAGGCACCTTTGCCTGGTGGCAGAGCCTGTGTAGCTCCTGCCCCTGCTTGAGCCAGAGGCGGCTCGTTACCGCCACCTGGTGGCAGCCAGGAGGGTGCAGCCCAGGGACAAGCCTCTGTCTCCGGACGGTATCCTGCTGGGGCCACAAGCAAGACTGGTGCCCATTGGCAAGCTGGGCACCAGGAGAGGGTCGGCCTGGTCCTGCCTCTGCCCCTCCAACCTCTGGCCTCAGCTGCCTCGTCTGTGTGGTGGGAGGGGAGGGTGCAAGGGAATTCACCGTCCGGAGCCACCGCGGGGTGCAGCTGTGGCTCCCTTGGAACTCCTTCTGGGGGACAGCACCGACCCACGCACTCCCCAGAGGCGGTCTGCATTTCTGAACCAGGACGCGGCTCAGCCCGGGGTGGGGGTGGGGGGGTGGCCTCTGCCTTCTGTGCCCAGCCCAGGGCACCTGGGGTCCCCCACCCCAACCCATGCCCTCCGATTTCCCTGATTTAGGGCTCTGGTGGCCCCATCTCTTCTGTTTCCCTGTCCCTCCAAGTTCTTCTCATCTCTTTCCCAGTCTCCTACCTGCAGCGGCAGGTGAAGGGACCTGGGGGGACAGCCAGGCCTGGCTGGGGGGAGCCTGGAGGGCCCCGGGTCCACTCCCAGCTCTGAATGTCGTGTTGGAGGGAGAAGGACGGGTGGGAGGAATCCTCCTGCCCCACCTCCCTGCTGCCTGCCAGGCCTCGAGTGTGCCCTCTCCTGCGCCCAGGCTGGTGGGCCCAGCCTCTCCCTCCTCTGCCTCTTTCGGGCCAAATCTAAACTCACCTTGGTATCCCAGGGCTCCCAGGGCCCCTGCAAAGGCCTTGGGGGTTTTCCTGCGGAGGGTGGGAGGGCTTGGGGAGGGGCTGGGCTTCCCTGCCTCTCCCAGCACCCCCACAGGTTCCCCAGGCCCCCTGCCCCCAGCCTGTCCCCTCCTGCCTGTGGCGGCCTGAGCAGCTCAGCAGGGGCCCCTCACCCCCAGTCAGACCCTGATGTGCTTCTCGGGTCTCAGCCGTGCACATCTGACTGCTGGGGACCCTCCACCCACCCTGCCCAACCAGCTCTTCCCTTACAGTCTTTTTTCCTTTCTCTGGGACCTGTCCACCTCTCCAGCTAGACTGTGGGTCCTGGGGGGACCCAGGTGCCCGTCCCCCTCTCTGTGCCTAGACAAGTGTCAGGTGGGAGCCCCGGGAATTGGGACCCTTGGCTCCTGTCCCCACATCGCAGGGCTGAACTTTCAGCCTCCGCGATTCCCCTGGAGGCTTCCTCAAGCCCCCTCAGCAGAGGGCCAGCCCAGGGCCATGGCCCCACCAGCCACGCCCTCACCAGGACCCACCCAGCCCCATAAAGGAGCTCAGGGCCCTGGGCCCTGCGTGACATGGGCCCCTCCAGGCATCAGCTGCCTTCTTGTTGCAGACTCACCAGCGACACCCAGGCCCCCGGCACCGCCACCTACAAGGCAAGGAGAGGGCTGTGAGTGTGCCCACTTCTGGGGAGACCACCCAGCCCCCCAGACTGCACGGGCCCAGCCTGAGGCCAGGGCGGGGGTGTGGGGTGAGAGGGCCAAGTTCTGGGCTGGGTGCCAGGAGCCCTGGGCTCTGCCTCTCCCACTGAGTGACCTTGGAGTGCTCCCTGGCACGCCCTGATCCGCAGTTTGCCTCAGCTGGGACATGGTGGGAAAGCTCTCTGTCCCCCCAGGGACCCTGAGAGGTGTGAAGTGTGTTTTAGAAAAGCTGAAGGTCTCTGTGCTTGTAAGAGAGGGAGGCTGTGTGTCAGCCTCCCATGACCTGAGGCCATGGGGTCCACCCCTGGTGCTGGCTCAGCCCTTCTGAGCTGGAGACGGAGCAGGGGAGGAGGAAGGATGTGGCCAGAGCTCTGGGGCAGGGCCCAGGGCAGGGAGCCTGGCCTACCTGGGAAAATGGGAGACAATCCGAAGCCAGGTCTTGCTGCCACTCCTGCGGGAGAGATTTGGGCTTGGTGGGGGTGGGCCCTGCTCTAGCCTTGTCCCCTCTGGGCTGCACGAGTGCCAGCTTCCCCAGGCCTCTCTGTCTGGGACCACTTCCTCCCCATGCCCCCACTGTAGCCAAAGTGGCTTTCTCAACCCAAAGGGTCCCCTCCTAGCACCCAGGTGTGACACCCCATGGCCTCAGCTCTGAGCTCAGCCTGGCACTGTCCCCAACCCTGTGGCCTGCCGTTTTGCCCCTGTCTCATGTCCTCGTGTGGACGCAGGTCCCTGCTGTCCGCCAAGGCTCCCCTACACCTGGGCAGAGGTGAGGCCCTACCTCCGACTGGGAACTGCCTGCCGGCTCCTAGGACACCTCCGAGGCCAGCAGCACCTGAGAAGAGGGCAGATGGGGTCAGGACAAGGCACCCCATCTGCAAGAGGCCCTGACATCCCGCTGGCTCTAGGCTCAGGGATATCGTGGATAAGACCTTCAGGGATCCTGGGAGCAGGGCTGGGGCAGGTGGGGGCGGCGGGCCTGGGTGGGGGAAGGCCGGGGGAGGGGAGGCACTCACCGAATTTGGCTGCTTTAGCAGCTGCAGCTGGGGACACACCTGGGGAGACGGGGCAGGTGAGGGCTCAGAAGTGACACCTCCTGCCAGTCAGGCCTCTCTTCGCACCTGCTCACCAGTCTCCCCCCCACCCCCTCCCCCCGACTCAGCCTCCTGTCTCCCCCAGCCCCGCTTCATCCATCACTGTTCCAAAAGTCATCGCTGAGCTCCCACTGTGTGTCTGGTCTCGTGGAGCACGTGGGAAGGAAGAGTCCCACGGGCCAGTGTAGGCAGGGAGACTCGGGGACAACCCGAGAGAGGGGCTGTCAACACAAGGCCCGCCATGATGGTGCAGACTTGGGGAAAGCGACTTCCTTCCGAGCTTTGATTTCCTCCTTGGAGAATTGGCATCGCCATCGTTCTCCTGATTAACCCCACTTGCGGAGGATGGGTTGAGAGAGGGTAGGGAGAGGCTCAGCCCCTGTCTCCAGCCCCCGTCTGAACCCTGGCCGGGCCTGGAGGGGAAGGGGGGGCCCACACACCCCAAGAAGCAGGTGGGGTGGGACGTGGGCAGGGCAGGGCAGAGGGGACAGTTTGAGCAAAGGTGGGACAGAAAGTCTCTCACACACCCACACCCTCTCTGATTTCAGAGCAGCTCTCACCTCCAAAGGCCCCAACACCTGGGACAGCACCTGGGATAGCACCTGGGACAGCACCAAGTCCGAGCCCAGCGACTCCCCCCAGGCCTGTGGAGAGAGCCGATCGATCGTTAAACCCCGCTGGCCGAAAGAGTGGGACCAGGGCCTCTGCCTGCAGAGGGGGGCCGGTGTCTTCTCAGCGCCCAGGTAGAGCCTGAGCTCCGGGGGCCTTCGAGGGCTCAGAGGGGCCAGGAGGTGCGCTGGGCCCCGAGGGGCTCTGGGGCAGGTCAGGACTCAGACTCTACAGTGCCTGGACAGGAGCTCCCCCAAAACCCTGGGGGCCTGGTGGCAGGTACCCGCTCCAGCAAGCGCTCACCATACTGGGCCGCTTTGGCAGCGGCTTTGGCAGCAGCGGCGGCAGCAGGTCCTGCTCCTGAGGGCACAGAGGAGCTCAGGGACTCTGGGGGGTCAGCCTCCCACCCGCCCACGCTGGGGTTTCAGCTGACCTGCCAGGCCACCTGGGACACCTATTCCACCAAGGGCCCCGGGGACTCCTGCTCCTGCGGAGAGAGGACAGATCAGTCCCCGTTTCTGAAGGACAGGTCTCCGTGCCCCAGGAACACAAGGCAGGCAGACAGGCAGCAGAGGCCATGTGACCCAGTAGGAGGAACACGGGACAGAAAGTCCCTTCCTAAGACCCTGAGTCTGAGTCCTGGTTCTGCCCTCACCAATCAGGCAAGGGTGACCCCTCTGCCCCCTCAGGCCTTGGCCTCCCATCTGTGACACAGGACAGTGGTCCTGTCCTTGTCCTGGGCTAGTGCCAGGCGCCGCAGAGTGTGCAACATCAGCTTCAGGTTCTGACAGCCGTGGGTTCGAATCCGGTTTGAATCTTGGTTTCTCCATTGGTTCTAGCTATCATCTCTTAGAGCATCAGAGTCCCCATGTCCCTCAAGGAGGTGATGGTACCCTGCTAACCTTACAGGTGTTGGAGAGAAAAGGGCACACCCTGTGAACTCTATGTTCTGAGTCACTGGACGGTGCAGAGCTGCTAAGAGCGGTGGCAACAGTATTTACAGCTGGCACTTCACGGGACACTGGCAGTCCTAAGTGCTTCCCAAGTCTCAGCCCGTTTATTATGTATTGCGACAGGAAAGATAGCAGTGTTATCATCCCCGTTTCGCAGATGAGGAAGTCGAGGCACAGCACAGGTTAAGCAATGCGCTCAGGGTTCCACGGGCAGGAATCGGCTGGGGAGCCCGCGCCCTGCCCTGCTCTGCCGCAGGACACCACTTTGTTCCCCTGGCAGCGTCTGTTGGCTCGGCCAGCTCAGCAGCCGGCAGTGAACGGGAGAGGAGGCCGGGCCGCTGGGGGTGGGGGCTGAGAAGCCGGGATTTTCCGAGGTGGAAACTGGCCCCAAGCGGACCTGCCGGCCGGGTTGGTGGATCCCTGGCAGAGGCCCCCCACTCCTTGGCTCACAGGAGGCCAGGAATGCGGGGGCCACAGACAGCGTGGGTCTGGCCAGGCGGGACTGCGCGAGCGCCAAGCAGAGAGGCAGCAGGTCTGCCACGTCCTCAGGGCTGGCTCGTGGCGGCCGCAGTCCTGCTGACGGGAAGGCGGGCGGGCGGGCGGGCGGCTGGGGGTGCCCAGATGAGGAACGCTGACTCCTCGGCTCCGGCCAGAGTGTTGGGGCGGAGGCAGAGGCCGCCCGGTCCCCTCACACCTCTAGCAGCCCCGGCCCCTGGGGGACTGTGGTTCTGACCATGGTGGAATTGCCCCCTGGGGGGTTGGAAATTTGAGGCATGTTTTTGGTTGTCACAGGGGTTGGAGGCACCATACGCATGTAGTGGGGAGGGGCCAGGTCTGTAGACTGTCATTAATGTGTTCTAGAAAGCGCCCCAGCCCTGTGCTGTCAGGGACAGGGATGCAGCAAGGGAACAGGGTGGTTGTGGGGTGCACTCACCGTATTTGGCTGCTTTAGCTGCGGCCAGGGTTCCAGGTACTGGGGAGAAGGGAAAGAGGTGGGTCGACAGCTGAGCTGTATGCCTGGGGGTTCTGCTGCCTCCTCCAGGGAGCCCTCCCTGACTTCCTTGGCCTCCATCACCGCCTCGAAGCCCAGAAGCCACGGCACCCCAGCCAGGAAGGAGCACATGCTGCCTAACACAGAGCTCCAGTGTCTGACCGTACCACTGCCGATCTGATATGCCCCTTCCTGTCCCCTCTAGGCCCAGCATGAGGGTGGGCACAGAGTGGGGCTTGGTAACCACACAGTGAGGAACTGGAGTTCCTAGTGGCCCCCTTGCCACAGAGCACTGCAGAAGGGGAGCTGGGCTGCCCTACCCCGCCCTTCCCTGGATGGTGGATGGGCTTTTTCCCAGTCTGGAGCCCCGTCATCTCTCTGCTGAGGAGGTGGCTGCTCTGCAGTCTGGCAGCCTGGGGTCCCCTTGCCTGGCCGGCCCTCCTTCCCCATCTGTTACCTCACTTGTCTCTGCCTGCTTGGGAGAACCTGACGGGGAATTCACCACGCACCCCCGAGGGGGAGATGCGGGGACGTGCTGGGAGGACGAGGTGCCTCCTTCCCCTGAGCTCAAGGGATAGTTTCTTCTAGCTCCTAGAAGGCCCTTCACCTGCACCCGCCCCAAAGCCAGGAATACCAGCGCCAACTCCAAGTCCGGGAACACCAGCACCAACTCCAAGTCCGGGAACGCCAACGCCAACTCCAAGTCCGGGAACGCCAACGCCAAGCCCAGCTGCGGCCCCTGCATAGAGAGGGCAGTGGGTGGTGGCAGCAGGCCGGGAGCATGTCCCTGAGGAGATGTCCTGGCCAGGGAGCTGAGCCAGTCCCCAGGGGAAGGGGCCCAGACCCAGGCGATGGTCTCGCCCCCATCTCCAGACCTGGCCCGCTATGCTGCACTGCAGTGGCTTCCCTAAGCTGCACTGACCGAGTCCAGCCCCAGGCTGCATTCGGGCTGCACGCTGTGGACACCACTTCCCTTTCCAGACCAATCTCCTGCTCTTCCCTCTTGGATGAGCTCGGTTCAACCTCCTAACAGCCTTCTGTTAGGAAGGCACTGTCGTCACCCACCCTTAACACATGAGGACAGGGTAACTCAGAGGTCACTCAGCTAGTGTGGGGGCCAGAACTTGAAGCCAGGTCTCCCGCATGCCACATCTGCGCTTCCAACGCATCTGCCTGCTGCCTCGGGGATCTAAGGAGGCTACGGGGCAGGTCCGAGAGGCTGCATATCCTGGGCCCCGCTCAGGCTTGGGCTGGGACAGGAAGGCGGCGGGGCACTCACGGAGCTGGGCTTTGGCGGCCAACTTAGCAGCGGATTTGGCTGCAGCTGGGATCCCTACTCCTGGAGGGAGAGAGAGGGGGTTCAGGGATGGTGCCCATGGAGGCTTTGGGAGCTCCCCAGGCCCACCGGCTCGCAGCTCACCTGCAACCCCAGGGCCAATGCCAACGCCGGGGGCCACGCCGACGCCGGGGACCACTCCAGGAACCACGCCAACACCAGGGACCACTCCAGGAACCACGCCAACACCGGGGACCACTCCAGGAACCACACCAACACCGGGGCCTAACCCTAGAAGAGTGAGAATAGCTAATCCTTAGCCAAAGCTCGGCCAAAGAGGACAGAAGCCGAAGGAAAGAACACCAGCTGGAGCCCTGGGCTCTTGTCCCGGCCCTGCAGACTTTCTGTGTGACCCTGGACCAGTCACCTGCCCCTGAGGGGCCTCAGCTTCCTCACCCCTAATATGAAGATGTGCAGAGTCAGGAGTTCTTAACCTTTTGAGGGACCAGGGCCCCTTGGAGACCTGATGGTGATAGAGGCAGAGTTATGTAGTATGAGGGGCTTTGCAAACAGGTAGACCCGGGTTCAAGTCAGGTCAGCACTGTTTAGCTGCGTGACTGTGGGCAAGTTACTGAGGCTCTGGGAACCTCAGTTTCTACATCTGTGAAATGGGAACAATGACACCAACTTCGTAAGATGGTTGCGTATGATAATTGGGGGGTCAGTGGACTGTGGTTAGGATGCTGTCTGGCCTACTTGGCCTTAGAGGTCTGATCCAAACCTTTATGTCCTCAGGTCCCTAAGGCCAAGGCACACAGCCGCCAGGGCTGTCCAGGAGCTGACACACAGCTGGGAGCTAACAAGTGGGACTGCCGCGAGTCTCCATATCCAGGAAACTGTGGGCAGCTGGGACTGCCAGGGTGGCCCTCAGATGTCACAAGACATGGGGCTAAGAAGTGCTACAGCCGCTTGAGGGGGGCTGGAGCCCAGAGGAGCCAGCGTGAGGTTGGCGGGGGGCAGAGTTAGCCAGACTGGGGGGCCCAGGGCCTCAGGGAATGGGGACATGGGTCTTGGGGCTCACCAGGGCCTCTTCCCACCCTGCTTCCCCAATCAGAATGTCACCCACACTCCTAAAGGCCATCGGATGGGCCAAAGTCTCCGAGGAAGGCCACCCCAGAATGTGACAGCCAGAGGGGGCTGGGCAGCAGACCCCAGAGCAGGGGACGGGAGAGAGCAATGCTCTGCGAGGGGGCTGGGGCACACGGGGGTGGGGAGGCACTTACCAAACTGGGCAGCCTTGGCGGCAGCTTTGGCAGCTGCGGCCGCCGGGGTCCCTACTCCTGGAGGGATGAAGAGGGAATGAGGGAGTGGTCCCCAGCACCCCTCCCCAATCCCCCCACACCCCACTGTGGAAGCCCTCCCAGAATCCACCTCTAGGGAGCTGTCTCTCTCCCGGAAGTCCCTCTCCGTGCACTGTCTCCTCGCGTTAGAGACAGAAGGAAGCGTGAAGAGCCCAGCTGGGTCTCAGGCCTGGCTCTGGGATCACCCACTGGCACCTGGGGACATCCCTGTCCTTCCTTGGGCTTTAGTGCAGACTTGAGAAGCAGCTCTAGCCGTGGGCTGAAATTCTAGCCCTGGGCTGTGACTGGTGGGGCATGGTGGTCCTGTCCTACCCCAGGTCTGAAAGATCTGTGGCGCTCTCTGCTTAGGGTGCTGCTAATTTTTTAAAAATCTTAATAGCCCTGTATCCAAAACCACTGAAGGAAATGGCTTATTTTTTGAGGAAACTTAGAAGGGGAATTTTCCCCCAGAGAGAAGAAACGCAGAAGAGAAACCTTCTGATGGGAAAAAACCAAGGAAGGTTGTCACTTAATGTCATGGCCACTTAATCTCTTCCCTTTGGCCTGTGACTGGTGGAGGAGAAAGAGCACAAGGGTGGCAGGTTCTCCTGCCAGATGAGGAAGTGGAAAGGCCCCACTGAGTAAATGAGACCCCCAACCCAGGCAGAGCAGGGCTCGACACCCAGCCGCTAACATTCCCGAGCCCCCCCAGGCAGGGAGGGGACTTGCCATGTTCCTTTAGCACCCAGAACCCCAGGCACAGAGGGCTCTTCCCTCCAAAATGGTCTAGGGGAAATTGCTTTCTCTCCTCCCCATCTCTGGGCTCAGTCTTACCATCTGTAAAATGGTACGGTTGACCTCAGTCAACTCCAGGGCCCCTCCATGAGACAAACCAAGCCCCTCTCTGGGCTGGGGACACAGCTCACCTGGGACTCCTTCAGCGCCAGGTACACCTGGGACTGCAGCTCCTGGTACACCTGGCACCAGCCCTCCCAGGGCTCCAGCTCCCACAGCACCTGGAGGAGTGAAGAGCATCCAGCCTCTCCCCTCCCGTGGCCCACCACTTGGAGGAGCGGGGGTGGGGGTGGGGGGAGAATGGGAGGGGTGCAGGCTGGCTGCCTGGCACCTTCAGCTGCCTGGTTTGGGGTAGGGCGAGCAGGTCACCAACAACCCTAACAGTAGGCAACTGAAAAGGGCAGTAGAGTTGAGCGTGGCTTTGGGAGACAGGGGTGGGGGACTCTCGACCTTGGCCCTGAGGGGGAGCAGGGCCTGGGCACAGGCAGGCGGAGCACTCACCATACTTGGCAGCTTTGGCGGCAGCCGCGGCCTGGGCTTCAGCTTCAAGGAAACGAGAAAGAAAGACCCTCAGGAGCCTTGCCTGAGTCTCAGCTGTGCTCACTGCTCTCCCACCCAGAAAGTCACCGAAGGCCTCCCTGTCCTGTCCCCAACTCCTCCCTGAGCATGTTAAAGTCCTGTGGACACCCCTGCTCCCCCTGCAGAGCCCAACAGAGAAGAAGCCCCCACCCCTTCTCCACCAATCTCCCAGATGTTGCTAAGGCTCACGGGAAAGGGCAACTCCAGGGACACCAGCGACTCCGGGGATTCCTCCAACTCCGGGTACGACACCAAAGCCGGGAATGCCCCCAGCGCCAACCCCGAAAGTGGGAATGCCTCCAACTCCGACTCCCACTCTGGCTCCTGCAGACGGAAGGGAGTCAAGTGGAAAGAACCTCAGCGAGGGGCTGGCAGGGCTCTGGGGGTGCTGGCTGGCTGGGAAAGAGGACACAGTTTCCCCCAAACCTGGTCCGCGAAGGACAGGAAACCATGCATCCCCCACGGCCTCTGTGTGAAGCTCTACCGACACCCCTCAGTCCTCCTCCCACCCCTCTCTTCTCAGGGCACTGGGAGAAGGACCCCTTTATTGGATGTGGGGAGACTGTTGGCAGGTTCCATATCCCCATCCAGGTTTGGGCTCCTCTGGGAGGGTACTAGCCAGGGCAGGGAGGGTCAGGGTCACTGTCCCCAGTGTGGATGCCACCCTGGCACTCTCCCATCACTCAGCCCCATGGCCTGATGGTGGGAGACAAGTGGGGAGACATTGCCCTGGGGCTTCCAGGTCCAAGTCCCAGCTCTGCCAGTGACTTCCTCTGTGACCTTGGACAAGTCATTCCCCTTCTCTGGGCAACTGGATGAGAGTCCCTTAGTTCTGGCAGGTAAAGCCGGGGCAGAGTGGGGCAGAGCTATCAGCACAGCACTCACCATATTTGGCTGCTTTGGCGGCAGCTTTAGCAGCTGCAGCTGGTGACACAGCCCCTGGAGAGACCAAGGGGGACACAAGTGCTCAGGAGAGAATGGAGAAGAGATGCTCGATATAGATTCCTCTGTCTACCCATCTGTCTGTCAGTCCACCTTCTTCTGTCTGTCAAGCCCACATAGAGTTGTCCACCCATCCATTCACCCACTCATTTCTCCATTCACGCATCTGTCCATCTACCTACTCAGCCACCCCACCCCTATATCCACCCACTGACCCGCCTCTATGTCTCTCCATTCATCTGTCTATCCTTGGACCTCAACCCATCCACCCAACTACCTGACTCTCGATCCACCCATGCGCTCACCTAGCCATCCCCCTACCCACCCATCTGCCCATCTATCCACTCACCTAACCATCTATCCAACCATCATTTTGCATTTCCCTGCCCATCCCGCCACCACCCATCTTCATCTGCTCATCCGACCATGTGCCCATCCATCCATCCACCTGTCTACCCATCCTTCTAACCACTTATCTAGTCTCCACTTGCCTATCCATCAGTCTTCCTACCTACCCATTCATCTATCCATTCACCTTTTTACCCTCCTATCCATGTATCCACCCATCCTAGTATCTGTCCATCTACCCACCCATCTGCCTACTCCCTTGTCCACCAGTTGGCCTACTCATTCACATGGCCACTCACCTGCCTACCCAGTTGTCCATCCACCCACCCATCCTTCCACATACCCACCCATCCATCCACCCACCCATCCTTCTACCCACCCACCCATCCATCCATCCATCCACCTACCCACCCATCTATCCACCACAGACTGAACAGCTACTCAGCTAAGGGCCGGGAACAAAGAGATGAAAAAGACGCGGTCTTGTCTCTTGGAACACACTGACAGCCAGGAGGCCAATTCGAGATGATACTGGCACTAGATAACTGGGAAGCTGTTATAGCCCAAGGGAGGAGGATGAGGGAATAAGGCATAGCCAAGGGTATGGACAGATGGGTGAGGTGTCAGGGGGAATCCAAAAGTTCTGACAATAGTCTCAATATTTCTGTCTTACACACATGCACATACACACATAGAGTCCAGCTCACCAACTCCTGGAACGCCAACTCCTGGGACCCCAACACCTGGGACCCCAACTCCTGGGACGCCAACTCCTGGGACACCAACTCCTGGGACGCCAACTCCTGGGACACCAACTCCTGGGACGCCAACTCCTGGGACACCAACTCCTGGGACGCCAACTCCTGGGACACCAACTCCTGGGACGCCAACTCCTGGGACGCCAACTCCTGGGACACCAACTCCTGGGACTCCAAAGCCTGGTGCACCAGGCACTAAGCCTCCAGGAGCTCCTGTGGGAGGAAAAGTGTTGTTGTCCTGGCCCATGGGAACCTCAGAGGGCCTCCAAGGGCAGTGGTCCAGGGAAGCTATGGGACTGACAATCAGTCCTGAGCACAGGGTCACAGGTGGGTTGGCATTTCCTTGGCATGGATCCAACTCATCATAGAGGTGTGGAGGGACTAAGAATGAGGGTCCCTAAAGAGCTCCAAGGGTTTGCATCTGTGGGTTGGGAAGAATGAGGTCTATTTCTGAAGCAAAGTCAGAATTCTCACCACTGGGCACCCAGGCAGTGGACACAGGGGACGCCTGTGAGGCAGCCATGGGAGGGTGGAGTAGGAGGAGCCTGGTGCTCCACAGGGTCCCCTCCCCCTGCTGGCTCAGTCGTGTGTCAGTGGAGAGCAATGCAGATGGCATCCCAGGTAGAGTGACCAGAAGGAACAGAGGCAAGGAGGCGTGAACTGCGCATGTTTGGGGAGGGGGTGAGGGTAGGCGGGTGCCGTAGATGGCTAAAGGCCAACTCCATCCGGCTTTATAGGACTGGGGTCTCCAAGGCCCATGCAGAGGTCAGGGCAGGCCCGAGTCCTGGACTGCGCCCCAGGGGGCACTCACCGTACTTGGCTGCCTTAGCGGCTGCCTTCGCGGCTGCAGCCGCAGCTGGAGCCCCAACCCCTGGAAAGACAGTCACAGAAGGTGAGGTCCCTGCCCTGTGGCCCTCTCAAGGACATCCCCACCCCTACTAGAACAGACATTACCTGCGATGCCTCCAATCCCCGGAATTGCACCGGCCACACCAGGAATGCCGGCCCCTGCGACACCAGGGAGGACTCCAGCACCTGATGGAATAAGGACAGTGTGATGTGGCTGGGCAGGGCAGGAAGGCCACTTAGATGCTGGCATTTTAACCTGTGCAATCTCACTGGGGACGAGGCCAGGGTGTCTTGGGCTAGGCCTGCTGGGGAAGGCCCCCACTCCATGTTCCTTGACTCACCCCCAAAGTGTCCATTCCAACACGCTCACTATGGGACTTGTGTGTGTGCAGACAAATCCCATTCTAATCACTGCCACATACTGAGAAACCACAGCGGCCGCGCCCTGGGCCAGAGGGGCCCCCGTAGGAATGTTCAAGGCTCCCTCTCCTTGTGTTCCAAAGCCTCAGCCAAGTTTGTAATCCAACCGCCTGGCCGCCTGGCTCTGGCAGCCCCTCGCAGCCCCATTCCTGATCCCCCATTCCAGCTGTCCCCCCAGCCACGGGGCTAAGGAGCCTTGGGTGCCTGGAGGGGGGCCCACCTCCCTGCTTCTCCCCACATTCTCGCCCCTTGACTCGGGGGGAGATACGGGAAGGGCTCCCCTGGGGCCGCGGATGAAAGAGAGGACCTCAGTCCCTACGGCCTGGCCCTGAGCAGGACAGGGGACAGATGCCCCTCCGCCCACAGCGTGGGCACAGGAAGGCCATGCCGCATCTGCAACGATGCCATCCAAGGGATTGCCGGTCCGAGGAGCAAGTTGAAATTTTTATGGTACATATTAAATTGATATATAACTATTAAAATTTTTAAATACTCATATATGTACCACTTAAAATCATCTTTCTAACCACCATGGCACCCAGTCCCTCTGCTCGGGCTCCTCTTTCCTGTTTTAACCACATGTCAGACTCCACCTATATTTTAAAGCCTGAATCAAATGTCACTTCCTCTGGGAAGCTTTCCTGTGTTCCCCAGGGGGAAATAAGGCCTCCCTTTGGCTCCCACAGCAGCGCCTACATTCTCCAGGGGGACCCGTCTGTCCCCAGTCTCTGAGATGGGAGTGAGGAGGGGAGGGAGGGAAGGAAGGAGGGATGGAGGGATGGATGGAGGGATGGAGAGAGGGAGGGATGAAAGGATGGAGGGATGAAAGGA
>RJWJ010006444.1:0-24648 GCA_004363605.1 Indri indri | reverse complement strand
GCAGGGTGGGGAGGGAGTGACTCTGCAAACGGTGCTCCTGTGTCTGCAGAGCCCACCTGTTTTCAGCCCCAAGAGAACCAACCCGCTGAGGTCTAGGTGTGGGTGGGGCTTCACAGCAGGCAGAAGCTGGCGGAGCTGTCGCCACCCAGGACCTTTCTCCAGGTGCAGACCCTTCCAGGTCATACAAGGTGAGGGTCATGAGAAATGCCCCCATGGCTGGAAGTGGCCAGAGGCTTTTCTTACCTGTCCCCGTTGGGTAGCCAGCCTTGGCCCCTACACCAGCCACTCCTCCGGGCCCATAGCCTGCAGAGCAGAGAGGCTCAGTGGTCACCATGCAGACATGTCACCACTGCTGCCCTCCCCTTCCCTTGGGGCCCAGGCTGGCTCTAGTCTCCACCTGTCACCCCCAGCCAGAGTGAAAAATACTAATGTGTGGGGGCTCATTATTCCCATTGTACAGATGAGAACACTGAGGCTCAGAGAAGCAAAATGGCTCAGCCAAGGCCTTGCCATGGGTGAGTGCAGTCAGGCTGTCTGAGTCCACATTCCACGCTCTTTCTTTCTGGGATTCCGTTCTACCCCTCCCCCAGCTAGATGCCCAGGGCTGGGGCCACAGCACCCTTACCAGGACCCTGGAGCTGGAAGGAGCTGGAAGCCCACAAGTCTAGGAGGGCCTTACTCACCGAAGGGCAGTTTCCCAGTGGTGTAGGGCAGTCCATAGCCACCTGGGGAGAGGGCAGGGAGGGCTCAGGGGCTGCCTTGCTGGGCTCCCACCTACCCAGGTGGACAGATCTACTCCTACAGGTGCTGTGGCCTGAGAACCCCCAACGAGGGCCCTGAGCTGCTCCCAGTGGCTCTCAGGAGAGCAGAGGCCCTGGGTGGAGGAGGGAGAGGACACCCATCCCCCTGCAACCCAGGCCCCACCATGGCCCTGGAGCCCAAGGATCTTACGTCCCCTCTGCCATGGGAAGCATCTCACTGTCTGAGCTGATCGTGGCTGGAGGGGTTGGGGTGTGGTGGGTTGATGTCAAAGGGGTCCTCCCAGTGAGTGGTGTTTCTTACCATCTACACAAACGGCTCCCGTCAGGGCTGTGGGTCCCTGTGCGTGTGCATGTATGTGCGTGTGCATGTATGTGCGTGTGCATATGTGTGCACGCAAATGAGTCCGACACCTGTGGGACTGACTTGCCCATGCTCTCCTTGGCTGGTGACCATAGTGGGCTTCAATACCCGGGCTTCCCGACCACCCTACCCCAAGAGACACCCTTGGCCAAGCAAGTGCCCCCTCAGGCCGACTCTCAGCAGGGAGGCGCCGTGAGTCTCGCCTCTGACTGACCTGGCAGCTTGGGGGCCTTGATGGGGTAGCCCAGGGGGACTCCAGGCTGCTGGCCCCCAAAGGGCCCAACCCCTGTAGGGATAAAGGGCGCAAGTTCAGGTCCAAGCAACCCCTTCAGACCTTCTACCTCACGCTGTACTTTCTGCTCAGATGGAAGGGGCTCCCTGCTGCGCCCAGAAACCGCCCTGCCTAGACGGCCTCCCTGCCTGTCCATCATGGCCAGCCGAGCTGTCCCCGGCGGCAGGCCACGTCCTCCAGGAAGCTGCAGGACTGTCTCCCTCCTGGGGTTTGGGCCCCAGTCGGGCCTGCAGCCCTTGTAGCCCTTGCCACGATGAGTAGCTTTCTGGGATCATTTGGGCTGCTACACAGATGGGGGCCTGGGTGGGGGCAGCAGGTGTGTGACTGGTGCCACTTTGTGTGGAAGCCAGCCAAAGGCCTGGAGCACAGGCCTGGGTGGCATTGGGGTGCCTAGCCCCTCCCAGGGTAAGAGCCCCTGCCCGCTGGCCACCCTGCTGGCCTGACCAGCCTTGCCTCACCTGGGATTCCGGCAAAAGCTCCGCCTGCACCTGCAATGACAAAGACCTGTCACTGCAGCCTTGGCACCATGCGCACAGGGCCGGGCAGCACCGAGGGGCGGGCAGGCCCAAGCAGTGGCCAGTACCGCCTGGATACCTAGCTCCTGCTGCCCTGACACCCGCTCTGGGATTTCTGAGCACTGTGCTGCCCACCCTGGCCAGCTGTCCCAGGGCCAGAGTAAGGCGTGCCCACCAGGAGGCCAGAGTGAGCCCAGGATCCCCATCCCGTGTCGTGTCCCAGGCTGGAGGACGGGAGAAGAGTCCCGCCATGGGCCCCCAGCCCAGCTGGCTGCATACCTGGGGCCTTGGGCTTCACTCCAGCTCCAGTGGGGACCCCGGGGAGCACCCCCACACCTGGAAACCGAACTCCTGTGGGGCAGAGAGGGGTCCGGCGGTGAGGGCATGAAGGCAGGCCCCGCAGCCCAGCAGGGCACCCCTCCCCTCCTCGGGTCCCACAGCCGACCTCCTGTGACAGGCACGGCTCATGGGGCGGGTGGAGGAAAGACCTGACTGGTGGTGACTTTCTCTCCCGTCTGGCCCAAGGTCAGAAGATCTGAGTTTTAATCCTATTTCCCGTCCATGTGAGCTCGTGCCTCATCTCTACGCTGGAGTTAATCACAAAAGCTGCCCTGACCACCCTCGCAGAGCAGGCAGAGAGAGGGCAAGCCGGTGTGGGGTGGGCCTGGCTGCAGCCCAGGGAAGCCGGTGCCCTCGGAGTTTTTGCCCGGTGTCACTCCCAACCCAGGCCCACAAAGCGGCCATTCAGCCGCGGCCAGGGACCCCTGTGCCAGTGTCTCCCACCTCTCCTGTGTCCCCTGGGGCTAGGCCACCTCGGCCAGGAGGAGGGACGGGGAGGGAGGGCCACCCTGTCAGCAAATCCTGCAGAGCAGTCTGAGTCTGGGCTTTTGGGGGAATTCAGGAGGTCACATGCTGGGTCGGGTGGTCAGGCCCTGGCAGGGAATGGAGGCCGAGGGCTCAGTGCTTAGGGGTCTCCTGCAGGGCAGACTCGTTGGGCTGCACCCTGGTGACTCATAGCTTTTGGGAAACAACTGATCACACTGGGGTCTGTCCTCAGGGGCCCATCTCAGGCTGTGATGATGGTCCAGGCCTAGGATCAGGGCTTGGGTGGGGCCGAGGACACACCAGGGACCTTGTGTCCATAAGCCTGAGCTTGGACGCTGGGGGAGACAGCACTGGTCAGGACCCAAGGCCTCTGGTGGCCTCTGCCTGCTGGGGAAGAGGGGCACCAGGGAGACTGACAGGGGCTGCTTCTCTTTCTGTAGGTCCCCACCCCCTGCCCTCACCTGCGCCCGGGAGCACTCCACCTGGGTATACACCTGGAAGCCCCACACCTGCACCAAAAGAAAAAGGAGCCATGAGCAGCAGCTCAGCCTCCGGGGGCCCCTCCTCCCACCCAGGCAGCTCCAGGGCTCCCAAACCAGCAGCCTGTGTGCCTGGCGGAGCAGCCAGGGACAGACATGGGGTGGCTGCAGCCCTCCTCCCACGAGTTTCGGAAGTCATCTGCACAGCCTTCTGTGCGTGGATTTATCTCCGTCTCCTGGAGCCTGTTTACATGGCCCGGCCAGCCCACCTCTGCTAACAGCTTCCAGATGTCTCCTCCCTGCTGTGTGGACTCAGGCAGCCTTTTGTCTAACCTGAAGTCACTTCCTAAAGGGCCTGGTGCAGCAGAACAGGCACCAATGGGGCGGCAGAGGACGCCGGGCCCACCCCAACTCCACCACGGCTCATGGCAGGCCCTCCTGCACTGAGCCTCAGTTTCCTCATCTGTCACTGGCCAGCCTGCCACAGAGCCTGTCTCTGGGGTCTGTTTCTGTTCCAAGATCCTGGGAGAAGGGCCTGGAAGGTATGCCAGGCCCTTCCCCCCATTTCACAGCCACAGGTACCACGCTTTGGCCTGGCTGTTTCCCTGCCCTGCCGCAGCCAGGGCCGCCCTTCCTCCTCTGGTGCGGTGGGCTGGAGGGGATCTGTTCCTCCTTGACCTCTGCCCCTCCCTGACCTCTGTCCTCCAGCCCCAGGGAGTCCACACTGACCCGGCACTTTCCCAGGCTTCACTCCGGCTCCGACTCCTACTCCAGCTCCAGGCTTAGGAACCACCGCACCTGGCACAGAAGGGGCTGGCATCAGAGCCGGCTCCATCTGGGACCTGCAGCCTTGACCCAGGGAGCTCAGGGCCAGCCACCATACCTGTAGACACGCCTAAGCCACCAACACCACCAATACCGCCAACTCCGGCAACACCTCCAAGCCCAGCACCTGCAGAGCCAGCAGCAGGAGAGGTGAGGGTCATACAAGGAACAGTGGGAGGAGGAAGGGCCCTGGGCTGCACGTTGAGGGACCAGTGCTGAGGTCTGGCTCTGCCACCAACTCACTTTGGGACGGGGCACAGCCAGCTGGGTCCCCTAGCCTCAGTAGGTTGGAGAACAGGTTCCTGCCCACCTTCCTCCCAGGCCTGGGGTCAGGGAAGGCTCTTTGCAGAGCAGAGGGTGCAGGGAAGCCAGAGGGTTTCTGGCATGTCCCTGCGAGTGCCACTCACCAGCCTTGGCAGCTGCTTTATAGGCTGCAGCAGCGGCGGCCGCTCCGCCAGGCGCCAGGGCCCCTGGGAAGGCACCAAGACCTGCAGAGGGAAGGAAGGGGTGAGGGCCTGAGCTGTCACACCCATGGAGACCCCTAAGCCCCAGCCCAGCCTGGCCCTGTCCCGCTCAGGAAGCACACTCGAGGCTCTTCTGGTCTGCGGGACATCAGTGCCAATTAGTGACCACTGCTCACAGGACCGGATTCTGTGCTGGGAGTTAACATGTCAGACAGCTCCCTCAGCCTGACAAAACTGCATGGATCTTTCGGGATCAAACTTCCACACCCACCTCCTCCAGAACCCCTTCCTGCACCCCCTTGGTCCCAGGGGCTTTCTCGACCTGGCCCTCGTCACTATTAAAGCTGTACCCAGGTACCCAGCTGTGACTCCCTCATGCTCCGGGAGGCTGCTTGGGGCAGGTAGTGTCAGCATTAGGCCCCATCAGTGCCCAGGACAGAACCTGGCCTGTACCCCTGTACGCTGACTGCCCTCAAACCGGGCAGATACCCAAGGGGCATCTTGCCTGGGTGTCAACACTAACCTGCCCTGAGGCCAGCACCTGCGAGCCCTCCAACACCTTGCAGAAGAGGGAGGAGACAGAAAGGCCGGGGTCGGGGCAGCATTCCTGGGCCCAGGGTGAGAAGGGTCTCATGGAATGGGGGCAGGAACCTGGCAGTGCTGTGATCAGCATGTGGCCACTCAGGTCCCTAAGGGGGTATTCGGGGCTGATCCTGATGGAATAGCCGCCACCGTTTAGTGACCCACTCCTACGTGCTATGCAGATGGGACTGTGTCCCGGCTCCCTGACAAGCTGAGGGGCAGGCCTGGGCCTGTCCTGGGAGTCCTGCCAGCTAGCGGGGCTCGGCAGGCTCCCTGTGGGGCCGGAGCTGAGCAGTCTGTGCGCAGGACCTCGCCCAGCCGGGCCCTGCCCTGCTCCCACCATCGGCCCCAGCCCAGGCCTCTCTTTTCTTCCCTGCAGGTGTCCCCTGACCCAGCCCCCGCTCCTCTGTATTTGGGAGTCTCTTCTGTCCCCGCCATCTGTCTGTCCTTCTGTCCAGGGCCTCTGTGCTAAGATGTTTATGAGAAGCCAAATGGGTCCCTCTGGCTCTCTCCTTTCCACATCTGGACCCAATCGCTCCTTCTCCCCCTCGGGGAGACATTCCATGGCCTTGGCCCAGACCCACGGGCAATCAGGTTGGAGTTTACAACCGTGCCGGGTTTGGTTCCAATTATGTGAGGATCTCTCCTGCGAGTGCCAGCCCTGGCTGCCAGGGTCCCGAGCCCCAGGGATGAGACCTCCCCAGGGACAATCCAAACTCTGGGCCTGCTGAGCCCTGGAGGGGTCTTGTGGCTTCCACTGGGTGTGGCCTCCTTTCCCAAGGGCCCCTCCCCACTCATCTCCTACTGGTGTGACCTTGGCCCCTGAGGCTCGGCCAGCCCTCCGTAACACGGGTCTCCGCCCTGGGCGGCAGTGGCGTGGCGGTCAGATGAGACCCGCTTCCCAGCACCCAGGCCCTGCCCCCTGGCTCTGGCAGTGGCTTCTGTCAAGCCAGGCCTGTTTCCCGAGCTCTGAGAGGGCAGGGGACACACTCAGACCTTTCCTGTTTGCAGAGGGGCGGGGGACTGGACAGGAAGTGAGGCAGGCTGGGGCAGGTGGGGGCAGGCAGCCCCTGTGCCGTCGTCTGCCCCTTCCCACAGCCCCAGCCTCGGCGGAACTGGTCCCAAGGCTGCCCTCCAGCCTGGCCAGCTTTGTCCCGCTTGCCCTCCTCCCACTGCACTCACTGCCCCAAATGCCACAAAGTAGGAGAGAGGTGCTGCTCACAGCGGGGAGCCCAGGGACCTGGCCCACCCAACCCTCTTTGTTCCTGGAGTCAGAGAGTTCTGGACTCAAATCCCACTGCCTCCACCCACTCTCTGCATGGACGAGCAGGCTGGCCATTTCACCTCTCTGAGGGTCATTTCCCCCTTCTACAAAGTGGCCATCATGCCCCCTACCTTCCTGGGACCAGGGAGCTTGTGAGCAAATAGCACCTAGTGTGTGCAACCTGCTGGAGCACCCAGTGGGTACTCTCCACCCCTTCCTGTCCTTGCCCGTGCCCCTCCCAGGGGGTGCTGGCTTCCAGCCGGCGCTCAGGGTGCGGGGAGTGCAGGCTCCCAGCTGCCTGGTTCCCCGCTGAGAGCTGAGGCAGGGTGGGGCCAGCCCTGGGGCCAGCTCAGCCGGCCCACCGCCTGTGGCGCCCACGTGGAGAAGCAGCTGCCAGGCCACCCACCCTCTATTGCCAAGGGATTAATTGTTCCCAAGCACAACACACGCTGCCTGTGCCCCATTCCATCCTGCCTGGGCAGGCCCAGACATCCCCATAGCCCGGATGAGGGGAGCTTCCCTGGGGGCACCATGGTGGCTCTGCCCAGGCCTTTGTAGCCCTGAGTCCCGAGCCTGAAAGACGACCTCGGGGTGGTCATTGACTCCAGCCCCCCACCTGGAGACAGTGTACTTTCCTTTAGAAAGAGATGCTCTGACTTTCCTTTTGGTCTACTCCTTCACCTTGAGCTGGAAGTTCTTCCAGAAGTCTAACCTAGATCTTTCATTAATTCACTTTAGCAACCATCCACCCTGGGACTCTGTATTCAGTTGTCTCAGTCTTTCCTCTGGTGTTTAATTACAACCTGCCCTGTATCCCGTGCTGACAATGGGATCAATCAATGTACCCTCTGGCTTTGCAGGTATGACCTTGACCATTTGGGTCCTCTAGGCCAAGCGCGGTCCAAGCTCCACACCTTACTTGTCTAGCCCTTCCCTGCACTTTCTCCACCATCAGAGACCCTGCTAACACCCCTTGCCTCTGCAGGAAGACAGGATGCAGGGGCTGGCAGGGAGAAGCAGTAAGCCCTGAGTTCTCCTGGCCTCACTGCTCCCTGCAGACCCCAGGAAACCCCTTGTTCAGGCGCCCTGCCCTCCTCCTGCCTCTCCTGGCCCCAGCCCTGGAGTTTCACAACCCAGATGGGCTTTCAGCGAAGGGGAATCTGGGTCTCGCAGATTCATTTGCACTTGTATCATCAGCCATCAGGATTTCATAAGAGCTCTTGGACATCCAAACTGTGTCCTAGAGCCTCAGGCTTCAGAGCCAGGGCAACATGGCGCAGGGCGGGGGGCCAAGGCCACATGTGGAGCATCTCACGCCGAGGGGTTATAAATCTGGACAGAGACGCAGTTTCCTCCACCTGCTTCTTATCCACCAGTGTTTCCCGGAGGGACCCGCCCCCTCTGCTTCCTGGGGGTGCATTCCCTAGAGCCTAGAGTGGGCCTTGGTGGCAGATCTCAGACCCATGGGTGAGGCCAGGATAGATTCAGCCACACCTTCTTACTGGAAAACTCCATGGTCTAGACACAGCTGGAAGGGGCCTGAGATCAGGAAGGGAGGTAGCTCGCCTGGGGCCAGGGTCAGTGTCTTGGGGTCAGGGCTTGGCCTGAGGCCAGGACTGGGACTCATTTGGGGCCGGAGTCAGGGGTCAGCCTGGGGTTAAGCTCAGGGGTTCGTCTGGGGCCAGGATTCAGCCTGGGACCATTGCTCAGTCTGGAGTTGGGATAAGGACTCAGACTGGCTTCAAGGTCAGGGCTTTCTGGGGTCTTGGCACAGGATAGACAGGGATTGGTCTTGGGTCAAGGGTCAGCGGACCATCCAGGTGGAGTCTGGGGCCGACCACCTGCGTCTGAGCCTGAGTGCCTTTTTACAGGCCTGGGGGCCACTGCATCCAAGGCAGTTCCTCCCTTTGCGTCCAACACCAGGGCTGTTTCCGAGACTGTGCAGAAGGGGGGTCTCTGGGCAGCAGGGCACAGAGGCACTTGCAGGGTAGAAGCTGGACACTCCTCACAAAGGGAGGACATTGAGCTGCCTCCAGCCTCCTGTCCCTGGAAGCCCTGGGGCCTGGCCCTGGCCCACTCATTCCTGGGGGGCTGTCGCTGCCCACACCTCCCTCCCTCCTCCCGTGCGTTGGCCACCTTGCCCAGTTCACAGCAGTGCTCAGAGGCCGTGGGTCTTACCTGGCTTGGCTGGTTTGCCTGCAGCGCCCAGAGCTGCAGAGGGAAGAGACAGCAGTGAATGGGGGGCCCCAGCCCCTCTGCCCTGCTATTCGTCACCCTGGGCAGAGCGACATGTGGGATCCCAAGTCCCAGGTCCTAGCAGGGATGTCAGGGAGAGTCCTCCCCTGGAATATGGAGCTACCAGGAGCCCAGCTCTGCCCCGGATCTGTGGTTTTCCCCTCTCTGAGCCCTAGTTTCTCAGCCTCGGAAGAGGAAGGTGATGCCTGCTCAGCTGGCTTGGCAGGGATGTTTTTGAGGATGAAAAGAAATATGCAAGGCTGCAGAGGTCATGAGGGAAAGGGCCCAGGGGGAGTGCTGGCAGGCCAGTGGGTCCTGGCTCTCAGACAAGGCTCTCCCCCTGGACACGCCATCTGTGACACGCGGGAGCCCTTCATGCTTGGGCCTTCTGGGGTTCTTGGGACTGAGGACGTGTGATACCCAGACCCCCTCAGGGAGGACCCAAGTTTGGTTTCTGAGCTCACCTCCTATTCCCAGGCCTCCGAGACCAGCCCCTGTGTTGAGAGAGAGAGAGACAGGCAGACAGATAGACACAGAGAGAGAACCATCAATACCTTGGATAAGTCCCTGCCCCAGCCATGGCCGAATCCATCACCGCCCAGCTACATGACCTTGGGCAAGTCCTAACCTCTGTGAGCCTCAGTTTCCTCATCTGGCTCATTGGGCCAGTAGCCTTTGCCTGTTTGTGTCTGAGAGAGCCCTGGTGACCCTCCCACCCCACTTCCACATCAGTTCTAAACATGCAAGAGTTTTTTAAGTATCGAAAACATTACTTTCGATTTTTCAGTCTACTTGAAATCATTACGCTCTTTTCCTATATTAAAAGAAAAGACATTTCCCCCTCCCCCGATGCTATTGCCCCTCCATTTTGCCCATTTTCTTTCTGGGGGTGGGTGCTCTCAGTCTCCATCTGCAGATAATCATTGCTTTTTCCTTCAAAGCTACTTCCCTACATTGCACAACAGACAGCATATTCATACTTTTTATAGCCGCCTAATAGTTCAGAGTTTATTCAATCACACCCTCCGGTCTGGCGGGTTTCTTGTTTTACATGTTTTGCAAATAACACTCCTATGAACCTTAGTGCAGATTGTTCTTTTTCTCTTCTTTTCAATTATTTCCTTTGAATGGGCTCCCAAGAGTGGGATTAATGGTTTGAAGACTGTGAACCTTCGAATGGCAGGAATGCGTGAAGGCACCCGCCTCCCGACAGCCTCAAGGCTCATGTTTCATCTTTCAGAAAATTCATGCTCTTAGTGGCTGCAAAACAGTGTCACGTTAACTGCGTTTTAAAGTGGGCATCATTTCTGGGTCCTCGGGGGGAGGCATGTTGGTGCTCTTGCCTCCTGCGGTGCCAACATGTGCATCTCTCACTAACAGCATCATCTGCCTTACCTGGCCGTGTGTGAGTTTCATGTACGTTACCTGGGTAAAAGACTCCTCCGGGAACTGCGCCAGGAACAGCCCCTGGGACCCCTGGAAGGAAGCAGGCAGAGTCCTTCATTAGCCAGAACTAATAAAAGCACGGAAACAAGGATGCTGCGGGGGGGCGATAATATTCCTTGTCTCCAAAGCAATTTCTGCTGACCAAGAAATTTCTGTTGATCAAGTGTTTCTCCTTCTTGCTCCTCAAAGTGGCCCTGTGAGGTTGGAAGGGCAGGGCTTACTATTATTGTTTTAACAGATGTGAAATCAGGCTCAGAGAGGTTAAGGGATGTCCCTGGGGCCACACAGCTGGAAAGAGATGCAGCCTGGATTCAAACTCAGGCCATTCCTCTGAGGATGATGGTTTGCAAGGTGGTACCTGGTTTTCCTTGGAGGCAGAGGCCTGTGGGCGGGCAGGGGGCCCAGTGTGGGGCTGAATCTGAGCACCTCTCACCAGGCGGCTCACTCTCCCATGCTCTGAGCAGCTGGGCAGGGACCAGAGCCACGGAAGGGCAGGCCGGGCTGCCACAGTGAGCAGTTAGGAGATGCAGCTGCTGCCAGCAAAAACGCAGCCATTCCCACACTGATAGGACGGCGTGAGGTCAGCGTCCTCAGCCACTGGGCAGCCGTGCTTGGGTGGGGCTCTGGCTGGCTGACACAGGGCTGTCTTAGGAGGCGCCGGGGCCGCAGGGGGACACCATGAATGAGCAAAGTGAATAGTTTCCTAAGGAAAAGCTAATTCACTGGCCAGGCAGGATCACGAGTTCAGTCCCCACAGACCAGTGAAGCCCTCACTGGGGAACACTGTGATGCTGGCCCCAGACCCGAGCCTGAGCTGTCACCATGGCAACAGACTGGGTCCCAAACTAGGTCCTGGCTCCACCCCAGAAGGCCTCCAACCTCAGCAAGGCCTCAGCACAGCCCCTGCACCGCCCTGCTGAAAGGGGATGGGGGGTCTCGTGGGGCACAGGAGGGGCTGGGGGCCAATGTCAGGCAGCTCTGCAGTGTGTCCAGACGTCTGGCCTCCGCGGCCTGGCGACACTGCACAGCTGGGCTTGCCGGCCCTGGGGCTCCGTCAGCCTCAGCTGCAGCCCAGCAGGGTCGGGGATGCCGAGCTGTCACGGCCACCCCGTGCCAAAGCCCCGGCGCCACCCCCCTCCCCGGTGACTGCAGTCCAGGCCCGGAGTGTGCAAGCAATCTGGTCAGTGCCTTGGGGCCCAGAGCGGTGGCCCCAGGAGGGCTGGGCCTGCTGGGAATGAGCACTTGGCCCTGTCATCGGCTGCCAAGCCCACACATGGCCTGCCTGGGGCCTTTGATGCCTTCCCTGGCTCTGACCTCCAGCCCTCAGCTCTGTCTCTTACACGTCGGCCTCGGCCTCGGCCTCGGCCTCGGCCCTTCCTCCCCGTCTCTCCCTCTCCCTCCTTCCTCACAGCCCTCTCTTCCTTCCTCTCTACTCTGTGGCTGCAGAGCAGCCTGCGGGGAAGGGTGTGGTGCGAGGGCAGAGCGAGGGGCTCAGGACCGGCCCCTCCGGCTTCTAATCCTGGCTTCGCTGCTTCTTACCACCTGTGCAAACTTAGGCAAGTCACTCGACCTCTTTGAGCCTCAGTTTCCCTTTTTGCAACGTGAGGCTGATAGCCGCTGCCTTGCAAGGTTGCTGCAAGTTATCAAAGGGTTCAAGTAACAGGCCATGTCCTGTCCTGGACCTGCCACACAGTCATCGCTCTCAGATGAAAAGACAGTGACCCTGAGTTTCCATTTGCTCCTACTTCGCTGCACAGTACATGCCCAAAGCCAGGGATACAGTAGGTGCTCAATAAATGATGGGCGAATTAGATGGAGAGGAGGCAGGGAGGTTGCCTATGGATCTGGCTCTAACCTGCTCCATCCCCAGCTGCCCTAGGGGCCTCCCCACCTCGGACTTGTCGAGCCCTCTGGCCTGGCTGGACCCCAACTTCCTCTGTCCTGGGGGTCTGCTCTCCAACACCCCACCTGCAGCCAGGCCCTTTCCGGAGGAGGACTCAGCCCCCCAACTCTACTGTCCTCTTCTCCCCGCTCTCCACCCCCTCGATCCAGATCCCAACAGCGTTTGCCAAGCTCCATGCCTGAACCACGGCAGCCTGGGAACTCGAGATTTCCATCCCCATTTCTGCTCCAAGGGAACAGAGACAGCTTAGGGTCTGCAAAGGTTCCTTGCCTGTGTCTCTTCAAGTGTGGGAGAGGAGAGCATAAAACGAGACAGGCGTTGATCAAGGGCTTTGGAAAGGTAGCAGCCTCCTCCCCACGCCCCGTGGGTCATCCGCGTCCCACCTCCCCTCCGTAGCACCAGCAGCGCGACCTGCCAGGAATGCCCTCGCCCCCATCCAAGTCCCACCCGTGCACCAAGGCTGAGTGCAGATTCTCCCTCCTGCCTTCCCCGAGCCCGCGGCTCTCCCGTCTGTGCTGCTCAGCTGGCCCAAGGCGCTTGGCCCAGAGA
This sequence comes from Indri indri, assembly GCA_004363605.1. Taxonomy (NCBI): domain Eukaryota; kingdom Metazoa; phylum Chordata; class Mammalia; order Primates; family Indriidae; genus Indri; species Indri indri. The sequence goes on along the minus strand of RJWJ010006444.1, from coordinate 12,147 downwards.
ACACTTGTCTTGTTTTATGTGGGTTTGGCTTGTTCCACCGACGAGCCCGGGGTGGAACTCGTCTCTTGCGTCTTAGAATCATGATCCTAGACTCTCAGGGATCATAACAGTCTTCCGGCCTGGGCTGGAACGCCTTCTGCAAACATCCCTCGTGCCTCTGCTTGCACACCTCTCATGACAGGAAAATCACCACCTCCCAGTACTGTCAGCTCTGCCTGCAGAGAGGTCTTCTGCCTACTGAGATAGAATCTGCTCCTCTGTCCCTCCAATTCTGTCTGCTGGAGCCCCCTAAACCGAGGCTCACTGCTCATCCTCTGACAGCCCCTCAAACATTTACCTTTCTTTTAAGGTCTAACTGAAATGTCACTTCTGCCATGAAGCCTTCCTGGGTTTCCTGGGTCTCCTCCAGACCACCCCTCCCCCAGTCCTGTCCACTCCACCCATCATTGCACATCCATTTACATACCAGCTGCCCCCCACTAGACCAAACATGGCAAGAGGGTGAATTAAACCTTAGAAATGTGCACTAATTACAGCCCGAGTTAGCAAATTCTGAATAACAGAATATATCGTTTCAAAAACTAACATTCCCATGGTCCTCTTATATGATGCATTTTTTGCAGATATTGTGTTGCTGGAACCTCCCACTGGCCCTAGGAGATACTTCGGGCAGGGATGTTTCTCCCCATTTTGCAGCCAGGGAGACAGACAGCCAGTGAGTTGAAGCGCCTGGCCAAATACCCGCAGCTGACCCTGGTCACATGTAGGGCCTTCTGCCCAGGGCCTGGGCTCCAGGTTCAAAGAGCTGGGGGCAGCAGGCCAGCCAGCCTTGGCAGGGGGCTTTGCCAAGCCAAAGTCCAGGGGGCCGGCTTGGAGAGCAGATAAGACTGCATGAAGCTGTTTGTTGTTTGCGTGGAGAAGGCTGCCAGGGGTTTTTCAAAAACAATCTGACCTTTGGTGGGTGACTCTGTCCCCTCCCACACGGGGACACATCGGCCCTCCTGCCAAGGCCCGAGCGGACACACAGAGCGGATCAACCTCTAAATCCCAGCTTCTCAGCCCTGGCAGTTCATCAGTCACCGGGGGAGCTTTAAAAGTCCCTGTGTCCTGGCCCCTCCCCAGACCAAGTCAAGCAGGAATTCTTGGGTGGGAACTCTAATACCTAGGCAAGTTGAAAACCCCTTTTCCCAACCATCCTCACCTCTGAAATCAGGAAAAAGAAAGCTGATACTATTTCTGGGGGATGGAGAGAGAATTACACCTGGTTTAACGTCTCAGGTTCTCTTTGTAAACAGTGTGGGGGGCTGGGCAGCTTGTTCTTCCCTGGAAGCTCTCTCGTTGCCCCGCGTTCCCCCGTTGCGACACAACACGGTTCCTTGGAGCCGGGGGAACGCCAGTAGGTAACATCCTCCCCTTTGCGGGAAAGCTGGGCTCCCCCAGGATAACCAGATGGGTGGCAGTGAGTGTGTCCCTGATCTCTGCAAACACCCAGGAGACCTCACCCATTCCTACGCCCCTTATTTGGAACCCCCAGTTCAGCCACCTGAGACAGGGCTGAGCTTTGCAAAGAAAAAGTCCGGCTGAGCATACAGTGGTGTCACTGAGGATGCCAGGAGAGGGTTTGCTCTGCCCCGGGCCTGCACCTCCCCAAATGCTCTCTGGTACCTCCCTCCCACCCCTCAACCTCTGGCAGAGAGCTGGCTGGTGCTAACCCTCGGGGGCTGCCTCAGCCTGCCCAGCCTGTTTCCCCATTTGTAAAGTGATGCTAAGTCCTGACTCCCAAGGTTCCCGTGAGGATTCGCTGCAGTGCTATAAGTGGCAGCGCTGTCTGGAAGGAGAGTGGGCAGGGGTGGGGTCCCCCTGGGAGGAGGTGTGCACAGGCCAGAACTGCTGCCCTCTAGCACTGACTCGCGGCCCCTGCAGGGCCTCACTGGGTGGTGCCCACGTCCCCTGGCCTCGTCCAGGTCCGGGAGTGGATCCTGCATAGGAAGCTCCTGCTCCCATCAGCAGCCCAGCCGGTCAATCTCGCGGAAGCAGCTGCTGCTCCTGCCCAGCCCCCCCTGGCTCCCTGCTCCACCCTGCAGCCCCCTCCTCCCGACTGGAGATCTGGTTCTCACGGCAAGGAGGACTCCCATGGCAACCAGACCCCGCCCAGGCTCCCCCAACCGAATGGCCCATGAGCTGCTCCTGTCTCTTCCCGTGGCCCAGATGCACCTTCCATGTCCCCCAGTTGGCCACTGCATAGGGGGCACCCTTGAACCCAATCACCAGCTATGCCTGGGTCGGGGCACACAGCAGATGGTCCAGCAGTGACCGAAGGTCCACTCCGGCCTCCAGTCCCAGCTGCACTCTCTCAACAGCAGACAGATACCTTCCCCAGCTTGCCTTTCTCTGCTCATGTTCCACATCACACACATACACGCAGACACACACAGGCATGCACACCGTCACACGCACAGTGACAATCTACACCCAGCGACACACCAGGACACCAGATCTCCCAGGTGCATTCTGTCGGGCGGGACGTCTGCACACACTGACAGGCACCTTCCATACCCCGCCCATATGTACCCACACACTCGTCTAGGGAAGAACCTGTGGACAGACATCCATACCCTCCCTGCCACCCCTCCACCATTCGGTGACATATTTGGGCACATGCACACATGTGCACCTGTGCAAGAGCACACCGCACGCTTGTTCATGCACACACACGCACACTCAGGAATCCCAGCCCTCCTCACAGGGATAGACCACAGCAGCATCTTTTCAACCTGCAATCCCATAATCCGTGTAACCCTGAACTTCCTTAGAGGGGGATCCTGACATCCCAGGAGTCAAGGAACCTGCTGAGGTCACACGGCTCATTGCCGCTGAGCGGCTCTCAAACCCAGGTCCCCCGCCCCCAGGACTGGCACATGCACCCTGCTGGGTCCACAGGTGTGCAAATCCCCAGTGCCCCCAGGCCAACAGGATCTTGGGGGGCCCTTCCCTGGTGTGCTCTGGGCCCCCCATGGGTAGGGCACCCAGGCAGAGCAGGGGCTCCTCAGCCCTTGCAGGGCAGCAAAGCCTGGACACTGGGTCGGGACCCTCCTGAGTCAGGGGTGAACCATTTGACAGGTTCCTCCTCGGCACGGGGCTGGCTCCTGCGGGGACAGTTCTGAGGACCCCGTGGCCAAAGGGGGTCCTGCCTGGGACCCTGGGAGGAGCCGGGCGAGGGCTCCCTCTGGTGAGTCCAGCCGCCGCAGCACGGGGACGGGGCGAGGGGCCCTTACCTCCGGGCCGAGAGCAGTGGAGGACCGACAGCAGGAGCAGCAGGACTCCGGGCCGCGGGGCCGCCGCCGTCAGACCCGCCATCTCGGGGAGAAATGCCCCAGCCCGCTCTCCGCGCCTCGTTTTATCCCCAAAGCGTAATTGCTGCCTGGTCGGCTGGAGGGAAGGAGGGAGGGCGGGCGGGGAGGGCGGGCTGGGGGGGTGCGGGAGGGGCAGTTACGAAAGGCACAGCCTGCCCGCGGGTCGCAGGAGCTGTGGGCTCTTTCCTGCGCACACGCGCGCACACACACTCGCGCACACACGCACACTCACTCTTCCCGGCTCTTTCCCGCTTTCCCTCTGTGGCTGTTCTCTCGCTGCTGGCCCCGTTCCCGCCAGAAAGTGCGAGGGGGGCCTCTGCCAGGACAGCCCTCGGGAGAGGAAGCGGGAGGGAGGGCCCGGCCGCCCGGCCAAAAATCCCAGCCCCAGCCAAGGCCTGAGCGGCCAGGCCCCCACCCCTCCGGCTGGGCCCCAGGCCCAGTGTGGGGACACAGGCCAGCTGTCCCGCGCCTGGGCCCCCGCCCCAGCCCTCCAGACTCCCCAGCACCCCCAGGCCTGGCTAGAGACAGGTTCTGCCCAAAGCTGGGGAGGGGAGGTGTTGGGCGGGTCTGGGGGTTCTGGGGGGCCAGTGTCTGCAGGGGTTGAGGGGCTGCAGGCAGAATGGCCTGGGAGGTAAGATTGGGTTGGTGTTGCTCTGCGGGGCATCCAGGGGATGGGGGGGGGACACTGACACACTGCAGGGCTCCATTCTGCAGGGACCAAGGTCTCAGTCTCCTGCCTGCAGCTGGGGAGGGGTGTCGGGCAGGTCTGGGGTCAACGTGTGCAGAGGCCAGGGGGCTCTGGCCTGGAAGTTAAGGCCATGCTGGTTTTGTCCCCTGGGACATCTGGGGCATGTGGAGGACCCTGCCACACAGGCTCAATGCTGTATGGGCCAAGGTCCCAGCCCCACACCCAGCTCTGTCTGGCAAAGGTCAGGCTGGACCCCCAGGTTCCCCGATTGGTAAGAGGGAGACGGGAGCCCCATGCAGGCGGAGTGGCAGCCTGGCCTTCTCGTTATCACCAGGCCACCGACCATCCCAATGTTGAGCACCCCTAGCGCCCAGACGGGACCTGAGAGCCCCCCAGACTGTAGATTCTCCTGGCCCCTCTGGGACGGGCCAGGCCTGACATTCCTCTGGTGGCCAGGAGGGGGCGGCCTGCTCTGAAGCAGCCGGGACAGCACCGCAGGACAACGTTGAGCCTGCTCCGACTGCCGCCTGAGCAGGACCCCGACACTGGGTTTTTTTGGGGGTGGGATGTGGGGTGGGACAGGGGTCATGCCCCCCCTTGCCAGTTTGGAAGAAATGGGGGAGCCAGAGGACAGAGGAGGGAAACCGGTTGCTTGTCCTAGGTCACAGCCAGCTGGGGGATGAATAGAGGCCATGTGTCCTGTGGGCTTTTCTCTGCACAGACACGGCTCTGAGGGACGACTTGGATACCCGTCGTCCAGCCAGGAGCACAATGTCAGTCTGGAGCTCCAGCAGAGGTGGCCGGCAGTGGACAGGTCAAAGGCAGGCATTGGACTTAGGTGGACCTAGGACTAAATTCTGGCTCTAGCACTTTCTGGCGGGAGCAGGGGGTAACCTCTCCGCAGAGCTTCATTTTCCTAGTCTGTCAAAGGGTGAGAAACATCCCTAGCTCGGAGGGTTATTGCAAAGATAAATGAAATGTGGTCATATATTTCTGCACCGTGCCTGCCAGATCAAAAATGCTCTGTGCTCATCTGGTACTAGTGCTGGCATTAACACTACCATTGCAGCCCCTAGTTCTGCAAGCGCCACTCCTGTTTTTAGGGTAGCTGTCAAGTATGGCTCTACACTGGGCCACCCTGGGACCCTGGACCATTCCTCTTTTTCCCTAGGTCTCTGGTGTTGGCAGCTGCAGACTTCTGGCAGGTGGGGGCACGCTAGGACAATTGTCTTGAAACTGTGCTTGCACAGCAAGTGTACAGCTATTCCTGACAGTGTGGGTTTATTTGGGGGTAGCTGATGGAGATTTTGGGGGGCTGAAGCCCTCCAAGCCCCCTGAGGGTGAGGGTAGGGCACTCTGGGGCAGGGTCTGAGGATTGATGCCTGGGACGTGCCTGTGGCAGGGAGGGGTGATCGGGAGTGTGCCTATGTGCCTTCCCTCTCCCGGGAAGGGGAAAGCAGGGGTTCTGGGGGGAGCTGGGCCCCACTCCTCTAGGGGCAGTGACGTGGGCAGGAACCAGCTTTCAGACTTGCAAACCGCAGTCTGCTCGGAGTCTTTATTAATTCCAGGATGGGGAGAGAGTCTGGAGCCAGCGGGAGGGAGCTTGCTGTAGGGGACCCAGGAGAGGTGTGGAGGGGCACTTGCAGGGGTAGGCTTGAGAATGCCGGGCTGACCTCTATCCCCAGGGCCAGGGCCTTGCGTCCTGTCCCCAGCCTGTGTCCCCCTCCTCCTTTGCAGCCTCTGCGCATTGCTAGGGGCCGCATAACACTCATTCCACAAGGCTTCTGCACGCCTCAAAAGGGGGCCTCAATTCGGAATCAAATCCATTGCCCCGATCATGCAGTGCAATTTAGCCCAATGCGTGCAACATGTAATGTAAAGACTAGAGATTACAGTCCTCTGCCAATATTCATTTATTCATTCATTTCCTTGTGCATTCAAGAAGCCCGTCGGTCCTCCACTGCTTGGTGCCACCTCCCTGCCTCGCTGTGCAGATTAAATAAGGTCATGCGTGCAGAACCACCCACAGACGGCTGCCTGCCGCGCCTGACCGCTTGGCGAGCATTGGCTTCACCAATATCGTTGACAAGCCTCGCCCGCCCACTTGCTGGCTGGCTTGGTGTGCCAAGGGGCACCCAGGTGAGTCACTCACAGGCCATCTCTGTCCTCCAGCTCCTCCAGGCGCACCCATTTAGGAAGGACAGAATTTCCAGCCTCTGTGTGGCTCTGAGAACGGCAGGGCTTTGCTCAGAAACTCTCAGCTGCCGTCCAGATTCAGTCTAGACTTCTGAGTCTGGCTGCCAGGGCCCGGCACTACCTGGCTCGACCCGCTCTCCTGCCATCCTGCCTCCTGCCTGGCTCCTTTCCTGCTGCCGGAGCTGCCCCCCGGCCCCCAGACTTGTCCTGGAGGTCTGGGCGCTGGACCTTTGGTGGCAAGGCTCCCTGGTTTCAGCATGTCCCAGCCTCCATCACTCCAGGCCTGTCCCCACCCCAGCGTCCCTGTCCCCTGGACTCCTCTGAGGGTCCTTAGTGTGCAGGTTCCTTGGGCTGAGCTTGGGCGCTTCCTCTTATGCCCACTGGCCTGGGTGTGCATCATGGAAGGTGGTTTGAGGGCGAATCCAGTTCTGTCTCCCTTGGCATCCACGAATGTTGGATAATAAGCACAGATGTGCCTTCCAGCAGCCAGGGACAAAGGCTGCTTTGGTCACGTTTCAGATGCTGGTGTGGACAAACCCCTGGAATCCATGGGGCATGGCTTCTGTTTTCTTCCTTGTCTACGTGTGGTCTCATCATCTGTTGAGTGCAGGACACACTGCTGCCTGGGACCCTGGGCCATCAAGAGAGAGACGGGCTGCCGAGCTAGCCTGGGGAGAGCTTGGTGCCAGCCAGCCGTGGAAGGTGCCACCGTCAGTCATTCATACCTGCGTATGAGTGAGGGTCCCTCTAGCCAGCCGCAAGGGAAATAGGGCCAGCACTGCACTAACAGGGAAGCGTGCACTTCTCAGAGGGACCAAGCTGAGGTTTGGGAAGGAAACGAATGCTGGTCGTGCAGATGCGGAGGCAGAAAAGCAGCAGCAAAGCAGAGCTGGGGACCACCCCCCACCCCCCATCTCTGAGACCCAGCTGCAGACATTGGGGCCGAGACCTTTCCCTCCTCTGATTTCAAACTTTCTGCTAGCCGCGGAAAATAAAACATAAGTAAAATCACTTTTAATAATACATTTAACCCAACATATCGAAAATATTATCATTTCAACATGTAATCTATAAAAAATGATTGAGATATTTTGCATTCTTTTTTGTACTAACTCTTAAAACTGATGTGTATTAAATATTTACTCTGAGAGTGCGTCTCGATTTGGGCTGGTCACGTTTCAGATGCTCAGTAGCCACATGTGGCCCCCAGCCACGACAACATGGGACTAGACTGTGAGAGGACAAGTGAGGATGTCCCCAGCACAGGCGTGGTGGCGAGGCAGGAATCTGGAAACGGCCAAGGGTGGATCCTGCTACGTAAAGGTTGGAGGGAAGATGGGGCTTGGGGACGGGACTTGAGGAGAGGGGCAGAGAAAGAGGGGCGTCCTCAGGGCTGGTGGGGAAAGGGCCAGGGAGCACCCACGGCAGGCAAGAGGCCTTGCCCTCGAGCTGGTCGCCGAGCCAGAGAGGGCGGCTGCCTGCTGCAGGGTACGAGGCGGCACTGGCCCACAGCCGACACCTCCGCTGGAAGATGAGGAAGTCCTTCTGCAGCTCGTCCCTCACCAGAGGTGGCCGGGGACGCCCCTGATGGCAGAAAAGGCCAGGAAAGGAAGGAGGCTGGTGCGGGCACAGGTGTCAGACTTCACTGGAGGTGAAGGGTCTGCAGCCGAAAATAGATTGGACGCAGCGTGTCTGGGCCGTTTGCTGGGCGTCGCTTCATCGCTTGGGGTTGGCCCAAGGGAAGAACAAGCTGTGCTCCGAGGGGGCCTGGGAGTTGTGCACGGGAGGCCGGAATTCCAGCCCCGGTGCTTCTGCAGCCTCCAGGCTGGGGGTGGGGTCAGTGGTCATCGCTGTGGTTGTGATGGGGACTGACACTGATTAGTGTGTGACCTTGTGTGGATTACCTAATAATGGTGATATCAACAATAATGAACCCCAGAAGCCCTGGTTTCCTCCTGTGGACACAGGCTTCTTCACAAGTATTTAAGATTGAAAACTCATATCTGTGAGAGTCAGGTATACAGCAAGTGCTCAAACATGGGGTGGGGTCCATGACACCATTTCAGACAACTACAGCAGATGATTGAGGCCGGGTGGAGGGGGAAGCTCCCTCCCCACGAGCCCCCACTGGCTGCCTGGTCTCTGATCCAGCAACCCCGGGCAGGGCTGTGCCTCCTCCAGCCCGGGTGTTTGTGTGTCGGAGTCATTTGTCAGTCTGGGTCCTTGGCTGTATGCGCAGGGGCGCGGGGGTGGGAGTGGGTGTCCCGGACGGGCTGTTCTGCCCTGTGCTGTTCCCACATCGCCTCATGGGCTGTCTGTGGAGGGGAATGTCGTCTGGGAAGAAACGTCGCAAGCTCTGCACACCCCCTCTCTGTGGGACCCCGGGACGGAGGAGTCCAGAACATGCCTCTCATTGACACTTGACAATTTACAAAGCACATCTCCATTTTCAATCGGGGATATTATTATCTCAGTTTATAAACATATGGATTAGCAGCCCTGTCTGTAGACTCAGGCCCGCCGGGAAGAGCATTCTCGGCACCTCCTTCAGATCAGTTACTAGGTCTCTCCCCACCCCCCAAACCCACACATCTTATGGAGGAAACAGCAGGTCCCACCTCCCCAACCCCCTTGCTGGAGCCTGTGTGCTCCTATGCACCCCACATCTGTGCTGCGGTCTTGCCAAGGTGCGGAAGCCCAGGGCTCGGCTGCCTCTGGAGCTGCTTCCCAGGGAGTGGACCTGTAGGACGTGCTTTCGTCCCCAGACTGGCGGGAAGTGTTCCCCTCTAGGACCCCCACTGTCAAACAGATGACTTCAGGCTGCGTTTGGTTTGCCACTTGGGGAGCTGCTTGGGAAGGGCCGAGACGGGAGAGACATAGGGTGGACAAGCACAGGAGTTCATGACTCAGTAAACTGTCATGCTACACAGGGGAGGAAACTGAGTCTTGAGGAAGCACAGGACTGGCCCAAGGTCGCCCAAAGGCACTGTGGCCTGCAGCCGAGGCCTCTGGGGTATTTCGCCTGCCAGCCACGCTGCTCTGGAGTGGAGTGATGGCCCCAGCTAAGCTGCAGGGTCCCTCAGTACCTGGAGGGCCCTCTCTTCCTTGGGCGGGGCACACAGTGGGGCCTGCGGCTGAGCTGCCTGCCCCTGGGGGTCCCCAAGCTGGCTCTGGTCCTGGTGGGCAGAGCTGCCGAGGCTTTCACCCCACCCCTGCGTCCTCCCTCACGCCCTTATCTCCTGGCCTCCCCCAGCCCGCCGTGCCCAGGAGCCCTTCCAAGAGCCTGGACCGGGAACACTGCCGGGCGGGGAGCTCTCTTCCTCCTGGGTTTTGCCGGTCTCCATCCCCGCACCACGTTTGGCCGCTCCCTGCCCTGGGCAGAGCCCTCCACCCATGCCCGGAACCCTCAGCTGGCCTGATCCCTGCGGCGCCAGGCGGGTCCCACGGGGTGGGCAGGGCAGCTGCCAGGATGCAGGGTGGGAAGCTGGCGAGGCTGGGCCAGGGGCTCCTGCTGGGCTGGGGTAATCCACTCCTTCATTCTGTTCTTCACATTCCTGAGCGGCCTGCTCTGGTGGGCATCGGGCCTTGGGAGGGGAGACAGAGAGGGCGCCAGCACCTGCAGTCCTGGGAATGAAGGGCCAGAGCCCCCTGGGCGAGGGGAGGCAATCAGGAAGGCTTCCCAGAGGAGTTGATGCTGGAGCTGAATTCCGTTCCCTGTTCCCTGCGTTCCCTTCTCCCAAATGCTTCCCGGACTGAGGCACCCTGGCCTTTGTCCTTCAGCCCACCCACATGGCCGCCTGCGGGAGCAAAGATCTCAGCTGTCCCCGCCCTGCTTAAACCCCGCCAGTAACAGACTCTCAGAGGACGCTGGCCCTTCCTGCTCGGCCCAGACCACGTTCAGGGCTCCCATAAAGGGCCTTTCGCTCTGTCAGCACTTTTCACATTTCAGGTTGTGACTCACTGGTGGGATGTGAAATCAATTTATTGGGTCAGGAACAACATGGAATGGAACAGAATGGAATGGAACGGAATGGAACGGAATAGAATAGAATAGAATAGGATGGGATGTGCGTGATCACATTCGGCACAGTGTCTTGCACCTTTTGTTTGAGCTCATGCACGTATGACTGGACTGTGATGAGTTGCTTTCCTGCTCAGCATCCACAGAAAGTCTGAAAGACATGGTGCAATGGCTGTTTGCAAATCCTTCTCTCCCCCGCACCAAGGGCTGTTGTCTTTCCAATAGCAGGTGTCCACAGTGCAGCTGAGTGCATTTATGAGCAGGAGTGGGGGTGACCCAGGGAGCTACACACCTCCCCAGCGCCCTTGGCGGCCACAGCTCAGGCCCCTGCCAAGCCAATTAAGAGCTGGGTGCTGGGGTCTTCGTCCCCCAGATTGGGTCATCATTGTTCTCAGGTGGCTGTGCCCACCCAAAGCCCACTGGGGGGCCGCTGAGAGGACATTTTGGGGGAGATCAGTGGTTTTAGGGGATGTTCCTTGGAGCCCTGAGGATGGGGGCAGCATTGCTAGGTGGGTAGGGCTCCAGGGCCACCCAGCTGGTACCCAGGCAGACCTGTTTTTGTTCGGTTTATATACTAGGGTTCCGAGTAATGTTTAATTTGAAGAAGCTTCTGGGCTTTACAAATCATCAGCCCTCGTTAGGATAGTAGTGATTAAAAACAAAACAAAACAAAACACAGCTTGAGCAACGTAACGAGATTCCGTCTCCACCAAAAATAGAAAAAAATGAGCCAGGCATGGTGGCATGCACCTGTAGTCCCCGCTACTCGGGAGGCTGAGGCAGGAGGATCCCTTGAGCCCAGGAGTTTGAGGTTGCTGTGAGCTAGGCTGACGCCACGGCACTCTAGCCCGGGCAACAGAGTGAGACCCTGTCTTGAAATAAACAAAAACAAAACCAAGACCAAAAAAATCACGAAAGCCACCACGGTGGTGGGAAGGCAGGGTCCTCAGGCATTCATTCCACCGCCAAACCTGCCCATGTCCCCGGGAGGCCCAGGCCTCTTGCTCCCACTCTGGCCAGGAGCACCCGCCGAGCCGTGGGGTGCAGACCGTAGCAGTGGTTCTCAGTCCTGGCTGTGCATCAGGGCCTGGGGGAGTTTTTAAACCACTCCCCAGCTGTGCCCCAGACCGTTCTGGGGCAGGGCCCAGACATCGCTATTTTCAAGGCCTCCGGGGAGTCCCGAGGTGCTGCAGCAGTGGGAGCAGGGCTGGGCTAGATGACCTGTCCCTGCGAGTGGCCCTCACGCAGGCGATGCTGGCGCTCAGGCTGGTGGTTCTCAGAGCTTAACAAGCATCATAGTCACTGGTTCTCACGGTGTGGCCACCAGACCAGCAGCACCAGCGCCACTGGGGAGTGACCTTGTTAGAAATGCAGATTCCCAGGCCCCGGCCCTCTGACTCCAGGAGGAAGGCAAGCCGCGAGAGGTCTCCAGGGAAGCTGGAAACTCCAAGTCCAGTGTGTTTCCCCAGCCCCCATGCACAGACAAGCAGGGCCTGGCGGGGACAGGAGGGGGAGGAAGGGGGCGCCCCAGGGTGGAGCTGGCCTTTTAGGCTCTTTGTGCCCTGGGCCCTCCACCGGCTGAGTCTGCCTGCTCATCACGTCCTCTGCCTTCTGGGCTCCATGCTCATGGCGGGAGGGGGACAAGATACAAGCTCCAGAGAGGGAGGCAGAGCTGTCCCAAAGCCTGGCCTTCCTCCCTCCGGATGTCTGGAGTCTCTGTTTCCCTGCCAGGAGCTTCTTGGGGACTGGGGCCCATCGGAGTCCCCAGCGCCCATCCTAGCCTGGGCCAGAACACACACCTTGGGGGATGGGAAAAAGTGCAAGGATGGATGGACATCTCCCGCTCTCTGTCCCCTTCTCTCCCTCCCTCTTTCTGCTTCTCTCTCTCT
>RJWJ010006443.1:0-62516 GCA_004363605.1 Indri indri | reverse complement strand
TTTTTTTTTTTTTTTTTTTTTGCTTAACCTTGAAACTTCTGTAAGCACCTTTAATTTCTTCTTTGTAATCAATTTGTAAGCATTTCCCATACAATGCTGACTTAACAGCTTTGGCTTTTTTTTTCATATCAATGAGGTAAATAATCAGAGCATCCTTTGAAAATGTATAGTTTTGTGTAAATCTAAACTACAGTTCTATGTAAGCTTGCCCACAAATATGTTTCCACTAAATCTGAACTGCCTACACCCAATGCTGAGAAAAATGTAGAACTCTGTTTCCCTGGCTTTAATGATTTCTTTAACAGAAGGGCCCTTTAGATCTTAGTTGGATATAGACCAACAAATTCATTCACCCAGATCACTATCAGAGTGGTATGCCATTGATTGGCTGCATATTTTTGATAGAATATCTTCTTGTGAGTCAAGATGTATGGCTTTTAATAAAAATAATCACTATTATCATCATCAATATTTATTAAATTCTGTTAACTGTGCTCAGCACTTTAATGGTAGTGTTTTATTCAATCCTGATAATCACCATGTGAAATCATACATAACGTTATGTATTGAGATATGTATTGTCATTGCTGTCATCTCCATTTTATAAGTCATATGAATAGCTACTAAATAGTAGACCAAGGCATTAAACTGAGGTATGCTTATTCAAGAATCCATCAAGTGTTAAATAATCCTGACATTGATGGGATGAAGTGTGCATTTTGTCAAGGATGCTTTATCAAATTTAGCTTTGTAACCAGTTCTTAAACTCATGAGACTAATGTTAGTGCTCCAATATATGTTGTGTTGATTTGTTGGAAGAAAGACTTTTGCTAAGCTCACCAAGGCACTCTTGGTAGATCACCTTGTTTTACTTTCTTCATAAAACTTCTCCAATCTGAATGTAAGCTGAAGAGAGCAAGGGCTTTGCCCATCTTTTTGCTGCCATTTTCCCAGCATCTTAAAGATTTCCTGACCCATAGCAAGTCTTCAATAAATATTTGTTGAATGTTGAAGTTGCATATTGGATCTCAACCCTAAAAATAAGGACTATGAAAGACATCCCGAAGAAATGAAAATCAGGTCATGATCCCATAGATAATGTCATCTGTTTTCTCTGGTCTTTCTCTTTGCATTCATTTGCATATGTGTGAGCATTGTATGTATGTGTGTGTTTGTGTACTAATGGAGATTTGATGAACTTCCATGTTTGTGGGAAACCCTCATTTTCTCCAGCCATAGTATTATGGAGTGCATGGAACCTAAAAATGTGCCACAGACAAATGTGTAAAGGCCCAATTGTCTTTGAAAATTATTTAATAGGACAACATATCAAGGTGATTAAAAAATATGAGTTTGTAGTCTGACAGCCTAGGTTAAAAACCATACAAATTCTAATTACTTATCTGTAGTCTCTTTTATGTCTTCCATAAAATATAAGCATTTCCTTTTCCTTGATTTCAATACTCGTATGTTTTGTTTCATTTTTCCATCTTATTTTATAGGCTAGATCTTTTGGTTTAATGTTGAATAGAAGCAATAATAGCTACAATCCGTGTCCTACTCTTGATTTTTAAAAGAAATGTTTTAAAACATTATAAAATTACAATAGTTGCTATAAATTCTGTATATCCTTGTTAGACTTCCATTATTAGCTGTACTGGTTATCAAATTATTGTCTCTCCACTCCAAATATACCCTTCATTGCCTGTTCTGGAAAAACAGAGATGGGCCCTTTAAATATTTTTCATTTGACATCTGGCATGATGTCAAACATTGCCAATAGAAGGTTGTAGAGAGATAGTGCATGAAGAAAGTGTGCTCCTTCCTGATTTTGGTGTGCTGACTGGACATGCTTCTTCTTACACAAATTCTTCAGTGCCCAGCTCCTACAGCACAGGCAGCTTCTCTAGCATGTGCCTATTGAAACACTACAGAATCTCAAGGACCAGGTTTCTGAAGCACAGGTAGCTTCTCCAACATCAGGCTTCTGCAATACATACAGCTTCACAATGACCAGCACCTATGGCATGGGAGGCTGCTTCTTCAGTACTAGGCTACTGCAGTGCATGGAGGGCAGAAGCAACCAGGGACCAGCAGCTTCCACTGGCATTCCTGTTGTATTGTTTCACTACATAGTTCCTCCAGTAAGATACTGCCCCATGAACAGTTTTCCCCAATATTCTATAGTAGGTTTCTGGCAATTTCCATAGGGCAGATTTCCATTGAAATTCCATGGACGTGGAACCACAGTAACTTTTCTGCCATCTCTCTCTCCAAGGAGGTCTGGATGTGGGGTGCGGGGGAGTCTTCCTTGGGCACTGTTTCTCAACTCTAAGGGTAGTGCTGCATTTTATATTTGCTATAGCCCATCCCTTACTCGCTCTACTCACTCTAATAACTTGTTATAGTAAAAAATCTCTATGTTAAACATTGCTGTGTGGTTTTCCTCTCCTGATTAGGTCCTCACTGGTATACCAGGTTAAGTAAGTTTTCTCCTATCCTTATTTTCCTATAATTTTTATTATAAATACTATCATGAATGGGCACTGAATTTAATCAGAGGCCTTTTTGCACAAATTAAAATAATGATGTTTTTAAACATTTGTTAATGTGGTGAAATATTAATACATTAATTTTTTAAAAATATAAAATCATCATTTTATTGCTGGAATAAATCCAATGTGGTCATAATTTTTAATGCATTGTTATCTTTGGGTTCCCAATATTTTTTTAGGACTTTTCTGTCTATGTACATACAGGTCGAGATATAATTTTCCTTTTTTGTTTGTACTTGTCTCGTGTTGGTTTCAAGTTCATACAAACCTCATCAAACATTTTGGAGAGAGTTAGACTGTGTTCTATCATCCCAATTCCTTTCCTTTCTTGACTTCCTTTCTTTTTCTTTGAGCAGCTACTATGGAACCTCTTTTCATTCTTTCTGTTTTTGCCTTAGGTCTCCATCATTTTTAATTTGCAATATAAAAAAGCTTCCTCCTCTATCCATATAGCTATCCAAGTTATATTTCTAAAACATCAGCTCCAAATAGTCTTCTGTTTTCTTACATAACAACTTTCCTGAAAACTTACCAAAGGCCAACATGTGCAAGCTACCAATGAGATTATGTATTATAAGGAATAGTCTATTCCTGGAGGATTAAAAGTTGATCTAGAATTCATAATTACAGTTTACCTTCTAACCACAGTCTTGAACATTTATAATTAGCATCTCACACATGCTAATTGTTCTTTTCCTTACTAATTACTCATGTGTTCAACAGTCAATGAGTATACAAGTGAGGCTTAGCAGTCTTTACGTTTAGCCTAATGATTCCCATCTTCATTTTAAGTTTATTAGGTCATGAGGTCTTTACTTGTCACTAATGTCAGCACTTTTAAAAGAAAATTTTCTGTTTGTAAAATAATAAGGGTAAAACATAACATAAAAATTTTTAAAATTTTCTGTGCTGAAATGCTAACATACCTGCAAATTATACAGTAAGCACTAACAACAAAACACACGTATAAATTTAGAACATAAAAGGCAATTTTAGGATTTTCAAGTGCAATCTCTAAAAATGATCATTCCTTACAAATATCAAAATGGTTGAGGGATGTATTTACAAAATCCTTTGGTGTTTCTTTAGTGTTTGAAAAATTAATCTAAACTTCTGAGCATGCCATTCAATACCATTTCCAATCCCACTTACTTTTCAAACTAGAGCTCCCACTATTCTCCCATTTCCATTACCCCATGTACCACTCACCATTCTCAAGTGTGCCTGGCTTCCATGCTGGTCTCTACTGTCTCTGTAGTCATGACATACCATCAATCTGCCTCTACCATCTTGTCTTTTCTCAAAATAACTCCAACTTTTCCAGGTCTTTTGAAAACATTAACGCTAATATGAATCCTCTCCCTTCTTCCTTATGCATCCTCAGAACAAATTAATTTTTCCTTTATGTTCCCAGAATACTTCATTTTTTAAAAACTGTATCTTCTGATTAAAGACAACTGTAGCAGTTTGGGGTACGGAGTTAATCACATCTCTCTCTCTCTCTCTCTCTCTCTCTCTCTCTCTCTCTCTCTCTCTCTCTCTCTTTGGTATACACAATCCCTGTTCCTTTACTGCCCTGTCACCAACTCTTCCAGTTGTTGACATAACAAAATTGCATCTTTGTACATTATGTGTCCAAAAGCATAAACTAATAATTCTTTTAAATACATTAGTCTCTTAAATTATGTAGAAAACAAATAACAAATCAAAGTTATAATATTAACTTTTAAACTAATGATTGTTTTTATAATGTATTAGTTTCCCAAATCATGTAGAAAACCCAAAGTAGAATAACAAACCAAAGTCACAATAATACTAACTTTTATAATTTCCCATGAGTTTTCCTTTACTGAGATCTTTATTTCCTCATGTTCAAGTTACTGTATATTGTCCTTTCATTTCAACCTACAGGACTCCTGTTAGCATTTCTCGCAGGGCAGGTCTAGCAGTTACCACCTCAGCTTTTGTTTATCTGGGAATATCATCATTTCTCACTCACTTTTGAAGGACAGTTTTGCTGGATATAGAATTCTTGATTGACAGTGACCCCCACCCCCTTTTTAGTACTTTGTATCATTCCACTGTCTTCTGGCAGCCAAAGTTTCTGATGAGAAATCTGATAATTTTAGTTAGGAATTTCTTGTATATGATAAGTCACTTCTTCCTTGCTACTTTCAAGATTCTGTGTTTGACTTTTGACTGTTTGATTATAATGTATCTTGATTTGCATCTCATTGAGTTCATCCTACTTGTGATTCATTGAGCTTCTTGGATATTTGTATTGTCTTTCATCAAATTGAGGAAGTTTTCAGCCATTATTTCTTCAAATATTTTCTCTACCTATTTCTCTCTCTTCTCCCTCCCCACACACTCCACAATATGTATGTTGATCCACTTGATGATGTACCACAAGTCACTTAGGCTCTGTTCAGTTGCCTTAAATATTTTTTCTTTCTATTCCTCATCCACAATAATTTTCAAGTTTTCTGATTCTTTTTTTTTGCCTGCTCAAATATGCCTTTGTATCCCTATAGTGAATTTCTCATTTCAGTTTTTAGATCTTTTGGCTCCAGAATTTTTTTTTTTTTTTTTTTTGGTATCTTTTTAGGTGTCATATCTCTTTATTGATATTTACCTTTTGTCATACATCATTTTCCTGGCTTTCTCCACATCTTCTTTTAGTTTTTTGAATATCTTTAAGATAGTTGTTTTAAAGCTTTTGTCTAGTTTATTCCATGAGGTCTTTTTTTAGGGACAATTTCTGTTTATTTTTTCCTGCTGAATGAGCCCTTTTTCTTATTCCTTTATATGCCTTGTGATTTTCTTTGTTGAAAACTGGACATTTATATCTAATAATGTGGTAAATCTTAAAATCAGATTTCTCCCTTCCCTGGGAAGTTAACATTTTTTTTGTTATTATTTTGTTGTTGTTGTTGTAGGCTATCTGCTGTCTCTCTCAGGGATCAGCCTCCGGTGTGACCTTAAAGTTCTCTCAGGTCTTTTCTGAGCATGTGCCTTTCCCTGGGCATGCATGGTGACTTTCAAAAGCAACAGCATATATAAGGAAAATAGAAAGTCACCGTATGTTAATCACATCTCTTTTTGGTGTTTCAGTTAAATGGTTTGAGCCATCCTGTAACGTCTTCCAAAACTTTCCTCTTGTTCCCAGGGCTTACATTCTAGAATGTTTCTGAGAATGATAAAAGTTTTCATAACCACTAATATTTATGCAGTCTTTACAATGTGCATTTTGCATCCTTGATGCATTTGGTCACGGCAACAATTTTATACAGTACATTGTATAGATCAGGCTACTGATGTACAAAAAGGTTAAGTAACTTGTTCAAGGGCACACAGTGTGTCTCTATGGCCTGGGTGCTCACTCTGAAGCTTATGGAGAGAGAAGCTGCAGGCAAAGTGAAGAAACTGGTTTTGTGAGTGACTCTTAAAACTAGAGTGGCACAGGCAGGTTTTGGGGTCTGGTGACATAGTATGACACAGAGTAAGAGACAAAGAGGCTTTCTTTTCACTTCTGAATGGATATCATACTGGCTTCAGTGCAGGGAGGATTCTGGGGAGGGCAGTGGCTCGAACACCTTGAAGATATTCCATTTGGGCAGCACTGGAAACCAATGATCTTAGCACATCGATTGGCCTTTCTATGAGTTGCATCAGCAGCATAGACAGAGGGAAGGGTGCAGGCTAAGGGAACACTGCTGAGGAAAGTGGTGGCATGTTAACTACTGTTGGGGCAATTTCTCTAGGGATGCCAAGAAATAACTGGGTACGACTTGGAGAAATTTTAAGTCCTCCTTTATGAGAGACTGGGCTGGAGACACTGAAGTCTGCATTGTCACCATAGATAAGACCCCAACCATGCCTATAGTTTTGTGACATCTAGAACCATTTGGGATACACAGATGATCTTATCTATTCCACTATAGTTATCTTTCAAGATATGCATTATCATTTCTATGTTAGATATTTAAGAAACTGGAACTCAGAAATATACAAGACCAGAATTCTTATAAGTAGCAGAGCTAGGATTCAAACCCAACTATTCCTGACTGCAAAGTTCACATTCTTTCCAATGTGTAACACTGCCTTCCTATAATCATCCATTAGAAAAAAAAAATACGTGTTTCTTCTGTTCGACACATAGAGGCAAAGCATTCACATTCCTTTCTCAGGACTTGGCATTTCTCATGATCTAGAAATTAGAATTCATTGATATTTTCATAAAGTGATATCCACAGTGAAGAGTTTTATCCTCACCTGTGTTAGATAAGCTTCAGCATGCTGCTACAATCTAATGATTCTCAATATGGTTTTCTTTAGAAAATGTGGGTTCAGATACAGCTATCACTTTTAATGTGTGTATAAATGCATGTACATACCACAGCTGTTCAACTATCAGTTCATATGGTGTACAGATGAGAGGAGGCCTTCTGTTTCCCACAGTACACCTCGTAGAAGTATTTTTTTAAAATGTTTTAAATGTTTTAAAATGTTTACAACAAAATGTGTTTCCCAAGACATGCTATTCTTCATAAATCTAGACATTATTCCACTTAAGACATCCTCTGAACTTTTTCCTTTATAAAAAAAATAAAAATGAAATTATATCTCAAAAGTAGAGAGAGGGTTCTATAATAGCATTAGTAGAAATTTAGCACAATAAGGGGATTCCACATTAAACTGGAATTGGTGCATCTTATTTTGATGAAATTACAAATTTGATTTTTCTCATAGGAAACATGATTTTATGTTAGATTTAATTTTGAGGAATCTATTACTTAGAAGAAACTTCAATTCATTATAACGAAGTGGAATATGCCATTGCTATGGCCAAAGTTAACAGTTTCACTGTGAACTTGAGTTTGATTGTTTGCTATTATGTGTAGGTCAGGGAAACACATTGATTCATTTGGACCCCTCTGCTAAGAATATGAATGTTCCCCAGGATGGGCTAGTTTAAATTGTACCTGCTTCTGTTTTCTTCTCAGCAGATCTGAATTGATTGGGCCAAGTTGAAGTGATGGCATCCTCCCTTCCTGGTACTTAATTCTGACTGAAAATCAGCAAAGTTTCAGAAAGTAAAGCCCCCTTGTTGGAAGTGAGACTAAGTCCCCATGCTACACAATTAGAGGTTTCATTGGAATGCACAAGTAACAGATTTATATTTATATAAATGCATACTGTTAAAAACTATATTTATAAGCTGGGGTGGAGGTGGGGGAAGGAGAAGAGAGAAAACTGTGTCTGGGAGTTGCTGAAGTCATTCCCTTATAGTTATGCAAAAGTTTCCAAATAAACTGTCTGAGAGAAAATCAAGAATATATTTTGCCAAGTATGTTCTCCCCAGTATTTTAATCCCAATAAATTCTGTGTGTCTCAGAAAATGAATCCATTCTTTTCTAACATCTTTAATTTATTCGTATTCATGATTTTCTACATGTTTTGAATCAAAGTGTGAAGTGTAACATTAGTTCCAAAAAGATGTACTTAGAGTTTTGTAATCAGAATCTAAATAGCTCGTTCTGACTATTAGAGGCTTTTCTTCCTCTTTTAACAATCACGAATAAACTCCTGTTCTTGCACAATGTGGATGATTAAACGATAAAACTTGGAAGTAAGTTCAACAATGAATAACAATGACAACTCGTAAGGGCTGTACCCAATGCGAGGCCATGATATTTTATTGAAATTGTTGTTACTTCTTGATAGACGAGGTGTCTCGGCTTTTGGAACTGGTATGTGGGAGGCCAAGTGACTGCTGAAAGTTTAGCAAAAAGCTACAATATCTTATGAGGGAAAGTTTGTTGAAACTTATGTTTAAGTCAGCATTAGAATCTAAAAACCTTGCAAAATGAATACCTGCCTATTCTCTTACCTAGCAATGCATCATCCCACTATTTTCTCACCACTGTATGCCACCCCCATTTTCAGATGGTCAAACTCCTTATATTTCTAAAACCAGTTCAAAGACTCCCTTCTCTGCAAATTTCTCCAATGTCCTCCTCTCTCCTTTAAAGTCAATTCTCCACTTTAAATTCCCATATGATTTTACCTGTATCTCTCTTGAGGAAGATTTACCCCTCTTTATTTTGGTATTGGAATCCACATCTTATTTTCCCTATTTGATTCTAAAAGCTTTTACAGTTAGGTCCGTTATCTGATTCATCTTTGAATTCTCCACAAGTGCTTAGCTAGTGCTATGCACAGGCCAGAAATAAAAATAAAGAGGGCTAACATTTAGAGTGTTTACTATGTCCCAATCAGTCCAAACAGTGTTATTTAGCCCTTTGCCAACCATAGAACGTAGGTACTCTTATTATTTCTATTTCTCAAGTAAAAGACCCAAGACCTCAAGAGAATAAATACATAGTAAATATTCAAACCCAGGGACTGTGACTTCAGAGCTGATGCTCTTGGAAAAAAATTAAAAAGGTACAAAATCAGAAAAAAAAAATGAGTTTACCAAACAATTGACAGAATCACAAAACAAAGGTTAAGATTATATGTTTCAATTGTCTACTACAAGAGCATTAAATGATCTAAACCCCATCCTCTAACCCTCTCTAAACCATTACGAAAACATTGGTTTGTAGTTTCTTTCTTTCCCTAGTTTTCTGGTCAGTTTTATCCTAATCTGGCAGAGCCAGGATTTAAGTCCAGGGATATTAAAATCCAAAGCCTTTATGTATCAACCACTATGTTGGGCTCTCTAATTACTTTAAGGTTTATCCATAACAGAAGTTGTGGCCATTAGAAGTCATTTCCATCATGTTGCTCTATTGCCCCATTGACCAAGTGCTAGTATCTCCCCGATAAAGCTTGTCTATTGTATTCTTAGGCTTCTGATTTCCTCTCAAGTCTCTATTTCCAAGGTTGAGCAAATTCATCTTTTTCATTCTTTCCTCCTAGGCCAGATTTTTTTTTCAAAATATTATTATAATTAAGGGGGTACGGGAGTTTTTGTTATATGGATACATTGAATGATGCTTAAGTCAGGGTTTTGGTATGTGCGCTGCCAGAATAGTGTTCATTGTACCCAACGGGTAAGTTTTTATGCAGCACCCTCCTCTCCCTTTCTTGGTTTCTCATGTCCTTTATATCACTTTGTGCTGGTGTATAACCATGTTTAGCTCCCACTTATTAGTGAGAACATACGGTGTTCGGTTTCCCATTCTGAGATACTTCACTTACAATAATGGTCTCCAGTTCCATCCAAGTTGCTGCAAATGACATTATTTCATCCTTTTTTATGGCTGAGTAGTACTTCATGGTGTGTATATATCACATTTCCTTTATCCACTCATGAATTGATGGGCACTTAGGTTGATCGCACATCTTTGCAATTGTGAATTGTATGCGATAAACATTCAAGTGCAGTTTCTTTTTGATAAAATTACTTTATTTCTTTTGGGTAGATACCTAGCAGTGGGATTCCTGGGTTGAATGGTAGATCTACTTTACTTCTTTGAAGAATCTCCATACTGTTTTCCATAGAGATTGTACTAATTTGTAGTCCTGCCAACAGTGTATAAGTGTTCCTTTCTCTCTGCATCCACGCCAGCATCTATTGTTTTTTTTTTCTTCTTAATTATGGCCATTCTGATAAGGGTAAGATGGTATCTCATTGTAGTTTTAATTTGCGTTTCCCTGATGATCAGTGATGTTGAGCATTTTTATGTGTTTTTTGGCCATTTGTCTATTTTCTTTCAAAAAGTTTATGTTCATGTTTTTGCCCATTCTTTGTTTGTTTTTTTTTTTCTGATTTGTTTGTGTTCCAGATATCATACCTTTGTTGGTTGTACAGTGTGTGAATATTTTCTCCCATTATGTAGGTTGTCTATTCATTCTGTTGATTATTTCCTTTGCTATGCAGAAGCCTTTTAATTTAATTAAGTCTCATTTATTTATTTTGTTGCTGCTATATCTGCCTTTGCAGACTTAGTCATAAATTCTTTGCCTGAGCTAATGTCTAGAAGAGTTTTTCCTGCATTTTCTCTAGAATTTTTATGGTTTCATGTCTTATGTTTAAGTCTTTTACCCATCTTGAATTCATTTGTGTATATGGTGACAGATAGGTTTTCATTCTTCTGTATGGGGGTATCCAATTTTCCTAGCAACATTTATTGAATAGAGTTTCCTTTCCGCGGAGTATATTGTTGTCTGCTTTGTCAAAGATCACTTGGTTGTAGGTAGATGGTTTTATATCTGGCTTCTGTATTCTGTTTCATTGGTCTATATCTCTATTTTTATACCAGTACCATGTGCTGTTTTGGTTACTATAGCCTTGTAGTATAATTTGAAGTCAGGTAATGTGGTGTCTACAGATTTGTCTTTTTGCTAAGCATTGCTTTGGCTATTCCGGTTCTTTTGTGCTTACAAATGAAGCTTAGATTTTCTTTTACTACCTCTGTGAAATATGATGTTTGTATTTTGATGGGGATTGGATTGAATCTATAAATCACATTTTAGGACATTTTAACATTGTCGATTCTACCAATCCATGAGCAAGGGATATTTTTCCATCTGTTTGTGTTACTGTGATTTGTTTCATCAATGTTTTGTAGTTCACTTTGTAGAAATCTTTTGCCTCCTTGGTTAAGTATACTAGGTATTTTATTTTCTTTGTAGCTATTGTAAATAGCTATATAAAATTAAAGTATTGATTACTTTAATTGACTCTCAGCTGGACTGCTAGTATATAGAAGTGCTATTGATTTGCGTGCATTGATTTTGTAACTTGAGATTTTGCTGAATTTATGTATCAATTCCAAGAGTCTTTTGGTGGAGTCTTTAGGGTTTTCTAGATATAAAATCATACTGTCAGCAAACAGGGGTAATCTGACCTCCTTTTCCTGATTTATATGCCCTTTATTTTTCTCTTGTCTGATTACTCTGTCTAGAACTCCCAATACTATGTTGAATAGAGTGGTGATAGTGGGCACTTGTCTTGTTCCAGTTCTTAGGGGGAATGCTATCAACTTTTCCCCATTCAGTATGATATTGGCTGTGGGTATGTCATATGAGGCTTTTATAACTTTAAGGTATGCTCCTTCTATGCCTAGTTTGTTGAGGGTTTTTATCATGAAAGGATGCTGGATTTATTTGAATGCTTTCTATTCATCTATTGAGATGAACATATGGTCTTTGTTTTGTTTCTGTTTATGCAGTGAATCACATTTATCAATTTGTGTGTGGTAAACCATCCTTGCATCCCTAGGATGAAACCCATCTGACCACAGTAGATTATCTTTTTAATGTGCTATTGAATTTAGTTTGCTAGTATTTTGTTGAGGATTTTTGTATCTATGTTCATAAGGGATATTGGTCATCTCTAGTTTCTTTTTTTGTTGTGTCCTTACCTGGCTTTGGTATCACAATGATACTGGCTTTATAGAATGAGTTAGAGAGGACTTTCTCCTTGATGCTATGGAATAATTTCTGTAGGATGGGTACCAGTTCTTCTTTGTAGGTCTGGTAGAATTTATTTGTGAATCTGTCTGGTCTGGGGCTTTTATTTTGGGGGAAATTTTCTATTACTGCTTCAGTCTCGCTGATGATTATTGATCTATTTGGTATTTCTATTTCTTCTTGATTCAGGTTTGAGAGCTTGTGTGTTTCCAGGAATTGTCCATTTCCTCTAATTTTTCTAGTTTGTGTAGAGGATTTTGTAGTATTCATGGACAATATTTTGTATTTATGCAGTATTAGTTGTAATGTCTTCTTTTTCATTTCTGAGGTTATCTGAATCCTTTTTTTTTCTATTTCCAATTAATCTGGCTAGTGGCCTATTGATTTTGTTTATCTTTTCAAAGAACCAACTTTTTGTTTCTTTGCTCCTTTTTATTGTCTTTTAGTTTTCATTTTGTTTAATTCTGCTCTGAGCTTTGTTATTTCTTTTCTTCTGCTGGCTTTGGGTTTGATTTCTTCTTCTTTCTCCAGTTCCTTGAGATGTGACATGAAGTTGTTAATTTGTGATCTTTCTTTTAAATATGTGCATTTAAGGCTATGAATTTTCCCCTTAGGATTACTTTTGCTATATCCCATATATTTTGAAAGCTTGTGTCCCCTTTGTCATTCAATTCAAGGAATCTTTTGTCTTCTACCTTAATTTCTTCTTTGACCCAAGGATCATTAAGCAGTGAGTTGTTTAATTTCCATGACTTCCTGTAGACTTGAGTGTTTCTCTTGGAATTGCTTTCTAGTTTTATTCCACTGTGGTCTGAGAAGATACATGGTATGATTTTGAATATTTTTTTTAAATTTTCTGAGATTTGTTTTATGGTCTAAAATATGATCAGTCTTGGAAAATATCCCATGTGCTGATGCAAAAAATGTATATTCAGTAGTTTTGGGGTAGAATGTTCTGTAAATGTCTGTTAGGTCCATTTGTTCTAGAGTTCTGTTTAAGTCCAACATTTCTTTATTCATTTTCTATTTTGATGATCTGTCCAGTTTTGTCATAGGAGTGTTGAAGTCCCCAGCAATTAAGATGCTACTATTTATTTCTTTGCTCAGCCCTAGAAGAATTTATTTTATGAAACTGGAAGCTTCTGTGTTACATGCATATATATCTAGGATTGTTATGTTTTCTTGTTGAACTGCTCCCTTTATTGTTATATAGGGGCCGTCTTTGTCTTTTATTATTACTTTTGATGTAAAGTCTGTTTCATCTGATATGAGAATGGCTACACCTGCTTACTTTTGGTTTCAATTTGCATGGAATTTTTTCATTCCTTAACTTTGATTCTCTGTGATTCCTTATGGTTTAGATGCATTTCTTAGAGACAGAAAATACTTTGGTAGTTTTTTTTTTTATCTATTCAGCCTGTCTATGTCTTTTGAGGGAGGCATTAAGCCCATTCACCTTGAGTGTTAGCATATATATGTGGGATGTTCTGTTCATCGTGTTGGATGATACCTTATTGTTTTGTTTTTCTTCTTCTGCTATTGTTTTATAAGACCTCTGAGAGACAACTTTTGGGTATTTTTACACTAGTATTCTTCGTGCTCTTGCATGTGTAAATGTGCTTTTGTACATTTCCTGTAGAGCAGGTCCAGTAGTTACAAATTTTCCTCTGTGTTTGTCTGGAAAAGTCTTTATTTCTCCTTCATTTATTTATTTCTCCATCATTTATGAAACTTAGTTTTGCAGAATACAGAATTCTTGGTTGGCATGTGTTCTGTTTAAAAAGCTCTCTGGCTTCTAAGGTCTCTGCTGAGAAAGCTGCTTTTACTCTGATGGGTTTTCCTTTATAGGTTAGTTATTACTTTGATCTCGAAACTTGTAGAATTTTCTTCCTCATTTTGACTTCGGCCAGTTCGATGACTATGTGTCTTGAGGATGTCCTTGAATCTTCCCATTGTTTGATGACCATCTTGTATCTGAATATTTGAATCTCTTACAATACCAAGGACCTTCTCCTCAGTAATTCCCTTGAATAGGTTTTCCATGCTTTTTTTTTTTTTTCTGTTCCCCCTGGGATACCTATAATTTGTATATTGGCTTGCTTTACATAGCCCAATATTTCTCTGAGTGATTGTTCATTCTTCTTTATTATTTTCTCAGCTTCTTTGACTGATTGGGTTTGAAAGCTTTGTCTTCAAGCCCTGACAGTTTTTCTTGTGCTAGGTCTCATCTCTTCTTGAAGCTTTCTGCTATATTTTGTAAGTCCCTAAATGACTCTTTCATTTCTGGTTCTGTTATATCTTTTCTGATGTTGTCTTGCTCTTTAGCGAGTTTATCATTTTTTTCATTCATGTCTTGAAACATTTTTTTGGCTTCCTTTTGTTGGTTTTCAACTTTCTCTTCAATTCTATTTATCTCATCTGCCATCCATATTCTGAAGTCCATTACTGACATTTTGATAATTCCCTTTTGTTTAGTGTCCATTGCTGTGGATTTATTTGATCTTCTGGGGATGTTGAACAAGCTTGTTTTTTCATTTTGCCAGAAATTTTTGCTGATTCCTTTCTCATCTAAAACCTCTTCTCTCAGCTCATGGCTGATAGGTTTGCAGTTCACCTATCTCCTTTGCTGGAAATGCTTCTTTCTGAGAAGGAAGAATGGTCCTGTTATAATGTTTTGTGTTATACTCCAGAGGACTGACCTGGCAGGAGAGAGCAGATGCACTGAGAGCCTGTAACACAGCTGTTCTCCTGCAACAGCTTATCTCCTGTGGTTGTCACAGTCCAAACTCATGCTGGGGGATATTCGTACAGATTGGTGTATTGGTACCCAGGCCACTGTTGGAAGCTCAGGCAGGGGGCTATGCAAGTCCCTCTCCACAGAGACGGGTGGTGTGACCTTGGCTGGCACCTGGGAAGTTCACAAGACCTTGGCAGGTGCCTGGGTCTGTTCACAGCACCTTGGCCAGTATCTGGGAGGGTTGCATGATCTGGGCCAGTGCTGGGGGATCTTGGTGTGAAGTGCTTGATGGGTCCCTAGGCTACTGTTGGAAGCTTGGGCAGGGTACAGGGTGAGTCCCTCTACACTGAGTTGGGCATTGTGGGAGATTGCACTGCCTGGGTCTCTTCACAGTGGTGGGAGTGGCCGTTTGGCAAGACTATTTAGGCAGTGGCCACAGGTGTCAGGGCTGCGGACATTTGCTCTATCCAAATCTAGGTAAAATAGTGGTATGTGGCAGAGGGCAGCTTGTGGCTAGTAAGCCCATGGTGGAGAGTTTGACTGCAGGTGTGATGTCATGTGGTGCTGTGGCACTGTGGCCCACCACTAGGCATGCAGGGCTCAGGTCTTGTTCTGCTGGCCAGTGCACAGGACCATGGGGATGAGGCCTACCAGTTGGCACATGGGTCTGCAATGGCATGAGCCTCTGCTTGGTGCCTGGATCTGTGGGCCTCAGCACTGAAGTGCACAAGGAGGGAGGCTTGTTCCATTGGTCAGGGTAAGGAGCCACTGGGGCTAGGCCACTGGATGCCTGGGACTCTCTCTTCCCATGTGTGTCCCACTCAGGCTGCCACCATGGGGCCCCTTGAGCTCCACTTGAGTCCCCTCTTGAGATATGTGACAGTATCTACTCTCCCTGCTCCCTCCCTGGCCCGGCAAAGGGCAATTTTGAGGCAGCTGCATCAAACCCGATCCCTGTATAGACCAGGGACTCTGAACCTGAGAGCTCCGAGTAGTCAGCTGCAGCAATATGGGAACCGGGGCCAGTGGGTCCCTGCTGAGCCTGCTGTTTGATGCTCCTTCCCTATACAGTTTCTAAGAAGTTGTCTGATCAGCACAGAAGCCCATAATGTGTTGGGGCCCCCCCACAGGTGGAATTACAGTGTCCGCATGGGGAGCATGCTGCCCTGGGGCTATTTTATAACTTCTCCATGTGTAGGGGTCTTTCCCAGGTACTTTCTGATCTTTGCAAGTAGAACTCCCCATCCCCATCTCCTTCACTCTTATTCTCTCCCATCAGTTCTCTGATGATCTGGAATGCTCTCTCTAAGAGGGTCCATATGTAGGTGAGCATCTACTTGCAGTTTTCAATCCTCTCCCAGAGAGTAGCATGTGTGATCGGCTTCTAGTCCTCCATCTTAGCCCCCTTAGGTCAGTTTTTTATACTTTGCAACATTCTTATTGCTCCTTTTTGTACCCTCTTCAAGTTATATACATGCGATATTAATATTAAGTGACTGCTTTGAATTATTCAATTGTTGACCTAAATAATTGCCATGTACTTTTTCTCTGAAAACAATATTTAAAAGATTGCACAGGCTGTGTCGATAACTTCACTGCCATGTGCATGAATATAAAAGAAACACAAGAGAGAAGATGAGAGTAGGGGAAAGTAACTGCCAGCTGGAACTTTAGAAAAGGCTGATATTCTGTAACTTCAGGAGCCATTGAGCACAATTGAACCTTGTCTGTTTTTTGTCAATATATTGAAGATACATGTAATATTGTGGCTTCCCTCTCCCACTCTGTATACTTTAGAGGTATATGGAACTAATCTAGTATATAATGGTAAGCAGCCTAGTAATCTTTGTTGCATGGTACTTTGGGTTAGAGGGCAGCTCATAACTATTTTTGACATTTTCCCCCTATCAAGATTCATATTGATATAGCAATCCTAAACATGCATCTTTTCTATATTCTACTATTTCTGAGCTTTTTCTGTAGAAATGGCCCAACATCATTTTTCTTGTACACAGGGCATACAGATTTTATGAGATTATGATGTAGAGCTTTAGTATTGATCTTGGTTCTTTTTAAATATCCTCTTTCAAAACACTTGGGAGTAATTAAGAATTTCAACCTTTTTTTTGTGCATGTGATACAATACAATAATGCCTTTTTTTCCGCTTATTCTTAAGGGGTTTTTTCTGTCACCTAAATTTCGCTAACAGAAAAATTATATAAAAGCAAATACTGAGTAACTACGAAACACAATATAACTCTTTGTTGTCATTACTACAATTATTATTTTAATTATGATTATTAGACAGTTTTATCACATGCATTGTTTTATCACTTTTACAATTTTGAAAATTTAAATTGGTTATTTTGATGAGGAGTTTCCATAACAGGTCTCACATAATTATGTGCTCCAGCTTATCTTCAATGATGTCTTATCTTTGTTCCATATATTAATATTGTTTAAATATTAATATGTTCCTGCATTTCCTTCTTTTGGCTTTGTTCTATTCTGCTCTCTTAATATCTTGAGTGTCTGAGCCTCAATGTTGCCCTGCCTTAGAGCATTCCTTCTCAAGCTGTAATGTTCATACAAATCACCTGGGAATCTCAGTAATAGCCAGATTCCTAGTAGATCTGGGGGGAAGGCCAGAGATTCTGCATTTCTAACAAGCTCTTGGATGAGGCTGATGCTGCTGGTCTGTGGAAAACTATTTGAATAAAGAACACCTTTATGCATAATAAGTTCTCAATTGAACCCATATAAGAAATAACCTTGATTCTTTTTTCTTCTTAAATGCAAAATTAATCAGTCATAATTTAATAAATATTTATTGAAGCCTACTATGTACCAGGGAAATTTAGTGTTCTTCCTTATATTGCAGGTCCACCTACCTTTTTCAATTTCCACTGCTGCTACCACCCAAATTCATGCTACTATTCTCACTCTTCATACATCTTTGCTCCCTCTTCAAGTCACTTTTTAAAAAAGCAAAAACACTGATCTTTAAAAATGCATATCTAGTCACAGAATTCCAGTATATCAAATACTCCAAAAGCTTCTCATTGAATCTTAAGATAAAATCTCACATTTTTAACATAAAAAAACAGCACAGTCCTGCTTGCATTAATACTGTCAGGTCCCATCACACTCCTCTGCTTCTGAGGTTCTAGCTACTTTGGCCCTCTTTTATTTTAATCACTTAACTTGCTAAGCTGTTCCCAACTCCAGTCTTCCATACAATGCTGTTCCTTTGCCTAGAAGGCTCTTTCTCTCCTTTTTCTAATACTATTCACCCTTCGTATCTGAGATGAATGTCACTTCCTCAGAGAACCCTTATTTGACCTTCCACACTAAGTCAGGATGTCCAGTTACAAGCTCTTGTAGTGCCACTTATTTCTTTTTGGAGGTACTTTTCATAGATGATGTAGTTATGTAATTAATTATGCAAATTAATCTGCTTCCTCTGATAATCAGTTGTATGAGGACATGGATCTTATATCTATCTCTCTTTTTAAATTTCCATACCCTTAGTACCTAGCACAGTGGCCGGTACACACTAGGTGCTGCCAAAAATATTTAATAAATGAATAATTAAAAATGAAAAGGGATGGACTATTCTAGTCCATCTGGATACCTCTATTAAAAACAGAAGTAGTTTAACAATTTTCAAAGAACCCTGCTATTAAAAAAAATATCATTATTCAGTGTCTTAGATGTATTCATAAGGTGTTTCAGTATCTTCCAGTGCTTCCAGGCCATTTATATGGTATCCATTTTCCTCTGAAGTTCATGAGATGATTAATAGAAAACTTAAATTATTTGCATATGAAAAAAACCCAGCTGGTTATATATTTGAGAAGTGTTTAATGTATTGCCACATAGAACCTCCTACTGCTTCATAAATCGTTTCTGATGACATATAGTCTTTGTATATACTGAGTTATTATATTAGTTTAAGAATCCTTTGTCAAAAAGGAAGATGAATTTTAGAGAGCTGTATCCCAGGAAACCTTTGTAATTATATTATTTGGGTATTCTCAAATGGATGGCCTCATCCTTTCTCTAGTTGACAAATTTCTTGTCTGCTCATTTGTGAAGGCATCTACTGAATCTATTTCTTGACGTTCTGCCATCACCTTGGAGCATAAGGGGAAGGAAATGCAGGCATGCCTGATAATGGCCCTTGAGCCTGCATATCCTTCAATATTTTGGACCCCACATACACTGGTCTAGGAGGTCTCTATGATCTCTTTAGAAAGCCTCATTTTAGAAATATTTTTCAAGGTCTGGAAAGTCATCTTCAACTTTCTGTAAAGAGTGGAGAAGTGAAAATAATTTCTGTAAAATCCATGCATCCGTCTTCTGTATAGTAAGTGGGAAAATATTTCAAATTGGTGAACAGAAGTGTTTCAGTTTGTGGTGTGTTTAACATTATCTTCTGAAGGCCTCTGTTACTGTCTGACCCAAGAAGATCACAAGCAGTGACCTCAGCCCTCCCGAGGATGACACATTCTATATCTCCAAAAAGTGGCGATTCAGCTTTCTTTTAAGCCCTGAGTGAATTGGGGAAGATTATTCTCTTCAGGTCCACAGTGGGCTCCAGGCCAGGAGCAGCTATCAGTCAGCAGGGCTTTAGCTTGCTGCTCAAGGAAGATTGACTTAGACCCCTTGGCAGGGACGAATGAGAGCCCTGTGCTTATGGGAAAATGCTTAAGTTATCCATTCCCTCTTTGTTGCTGTTGTTCTACAGTCCAAGTTCCATTTAACAGACATCAGGGAAACGCTGCTCCATCTTCAGTAGCAGTGAAAACGTGCACTCTCACTGGTACATCACTACAGCTTAACTGGAGGTCATTGAACTCCTGAACCAACCAACAGGGTGATGGTAGGTGTTCTGTCATTGAGGGGATCTGACTCCAGATCACCACATAACTACTCTCAGCTGAATTCTTGTCCTGACTATCAATCTTACCTTCTCACATGTGTGTCTCTGATCTTATGCCATTACTAAAGATTTCATACCATGGATATAAAAAGCCTTCTTTTCATTCTCTTTTTCTTTCTTCTAACAAATCTTGTTCTAATTTTTGTCCTCCATTTTTATTGATTGTTTGAGTTGACACATTTAAAATGTTTACACTTTAATCTTCTAGTAGTGCTGAATTTCCCAATCTATAGACAGGGTAAATGGCTAAGGTCTATGAGTGTGTGAAGAGACTCAGTTAGTTCCTATAGAATACTTTTGTTTTTCTGGTATTTTTGCTATTCCCTTCCAATTTTCCTTTTCTTCCTAGGCCAAATCCCATTGTTGCATCCCCAAAGGATTCAGGGATGTAGTAAAGTACACCGTCATTTTTTCCACATAGGTTTAGGGGATTAAAAGGTTTAGAAATAGTGCACAGGAAATAAACAACCTCTCATCCCAATTCTAACTCTCTCCCCTCCTTTACCATCCACATGTACCTCTCTCCTCCTTCCATCTTTTTTTATTGATACATAATGCACATATTTATGGGAGGCATGTGATATTTTGTTACATGTATGGAATGTGTAATGATCAAGTCAAGATATTTAGGGTATCCATTACCTTAAGCATTTTTTATCATTTCTATGTGTTGATGACACTTCAAGTCCTCACTTCTAGCTATTTTGAAATGTACAGTACATTGTTGTTAATTATAGCCATCGTACTCTACTATCAAATATTGAGAGTTGTTTCTTCTATCTAACTGTATGTTTGTACCCAATAACCAACCTCTCTTGATCTGCTGTGCCGTGCCCTGCCCCCGACATCCTTCACGGCCACTGGTAATTATTAACATCATTCTACTCTCTCCCTCCATGAGATCTACTTTTTTTGCTTTCACATATGAATGAGTATATGCAATATTTGTCTTTCTGTGTCTGGCTTATTTCACTTAACATAATGACCTCCAGTTCCATCCATGTTGCTGTAAATGACATGATTTCCTTCTTTTTTATGGCTGAATGGTATTCCATTGTGTAATATACCACATTTTCTTTATCCTTTCACCTGTTGGTGGACACCGATATTGATTCTATATCTTTCCTATTATGAATAGTGCTTCAATAAACATGAGGGTGCACATATGCCTTTGGTATACTATCTTCCTTTTTTTTTTTTTTTTTTGATAAATACCCAGTGGTGGGGTTGCTGGATAGTATGTTAGTTCTATTTTTAGTTTCTTGAGAAATCTTCATACTATTTTCCATATGGCTATGCTAATTTATGTTCCTACCAATAGTATATATAAGAATTCCCTTTTTTCTGCATCCTCACCAGCACCTGGTATTTTTTATCTTTTTGATAATATCCATTGACCAAAAATACAAAACCACTAGATGAAAATAAGTGAAACACTCTAAGACATTGGCCTAGGTTAAGATTTTATGGTTAAGACTCCAACAGCACAGACAATGAAACAAAAATAGACAAATCGGACAATATTAAATTAAAAACCTTCACACAGCAAGGGAAACAATCAACAGAGTAAAAGACAACCTGTTAAATGTGAGAAAATATTTGTAAAATATTCATCTGTCAAGGAACCAATATCCAGAGTATACAGGAACTGAATCAACTCAACAGAAAAAAAAAACCCAAACAATCCCATTAAAAAGTAGACAAAGGACATGAATAGATATTTCTCAAAATAAGACATACGAATGGCCAATAGGTATATGAAAAAATGCTCAACATCACTAAGCATCAGGGAAGTACAAATCCAAACTATAATGAGATATAATTTCACCCTGTTAGAATCACTATTACCTTCCTTCCATCTTTCCATTTCACTATAAAACCTTTTCATCCTTATTTTCCTTTACTTATTTAACAACATTATTCTAAAGTGTACCATGTTTTAGAAGCTACACTAGGTAGCAGCCTTGCAATAATAAACAAGACAGATCTTTTCCCTTCCCAGCTACATTCCAGTGAGGAAAACCAATGGTAAATATTAATAAGTAAAAGGAGTGATCAATAGAATGAGTTGCTGTTATATATGTTAATAGAGACTGGTTCCTTTCTATTTAAAATAGAAACACTTTACCTAGCATTCAGAAGGATCTTCTCTGAAGAGTTATATTTAAGCTGAAATCTGAAGAATGAAGTACCTGGGGAAAACATTTCAGGCAGAAGGAAATGTAGGAAGCAAGGAGGAGCTTGTTCTATTTTGAAGACTGACCAAAAATCCAGTGTAGCTGTAGGATAACAAGGAGTGTCCCAGATTGAGTTTGGTGAGTGAGGCTAGGGCCAGATCACATGAAAGCCCTGTAGGTCATAGCAAACTCTTGAACAACAATAGTACGCTCTTTGTGAGGAGTGAACTTGTGAGAGCTTGGGTGATTGGCTTGTAAACCCAGGTGATACTAATAATTCTAAGGAAATCACCTGCTTGGTAGATTATGCACAGACATGCTCAGCCTGGACCTGGGGCGAGGGCTGGGGAAAACCTCAAGAAGTCCATTCTCATGGCTATTATCCACAGAGAAGTTTCCAGAAGAACTAGCTTTTGCATTTTCAAGACCACATTGTGTAATGCAATGTACACAGTGCATATATCCCAGCACTGGGAATGTCTCCCCTATGTTATTTCCCCTCCATGCTTCTACCTCCTGGTAGAAGTCACTCATCTATATATTCTGGACCTATTTATCAGTCATCCAGGTTGGGCAGGCAAATATCAATTACTAGGTAAATTTAACTGAGCCCAGGGCCTCTTGAATGTAGATTAAAACAACCTCAGGAAACTCCTTTTAGGTTTTCATTTCCATGGTTCTTTTCTACATGGATGCCTTTTGAGTTTGGACTTTGTAAAATGTTCCACATCTGTTAGTACTTTATTAACTTTTTCATTCTTAATATGCTTTCATCACCTCCCTTGTTACATTTTAAAATGTGATCATTTGATTCTTAAATCCCCCATTCACTTGGTTTCTGTTTGAGGATTACCATCAAACTGTAAACTCCTAATACTTTGGTAATAGTTTTAGAAATTTAAAATAAAAATGTCCTTTCTGCATTATTTTCCAATAAAGCATTTTTTAAAACCTATTTCAAATGCACAGTTTAATTGGATTTTTTAGGCTCTTTGAACAATAGGTTGAGCTAAAGGTGAATATCTTATTGTTATTTGCATTATTGCATTTCAGACAACAGTATAGTGGTAAGACTAACTGGTAGAGAACTAGGAAGAGTTACATATATTGGACCCAGACAGTGGAATACCACATGTTCTTGTCTTAGTATAAGGAAAAGATCAAGCAAGTAAACTATTCCAGACATTCATTACATAGCTCAGGGCTGGAATGATTATTGTGCTTCTGGCAAGAGACAAAGGTGGAAAATGGACATTTAAGTAAAGTTAACATTAAAGGAATTATTGCATTCTTTTCTGAACATAATCACCTGTAACTGAAAAAGTAATGGTTCCACATGTCATGTTCTTTATTGATTTCTGTTAGATATTGGTACTTGTTTGACCTGAGTATAGATGTGGGAGGTTGCTAACCTAGATATTCTTCAGAAAATAATAAAACCATACTTGGTTTGCCAAGAGGTTACTGCTAAGGACAGAGCAGCTTTTGTTAAAATGCTTAAAAACTGCCCCCACTCTAACACCTTTATAATTTTAATCAAATTGACATCAATTTTTCCCACTCAATGCAAATTATGGGAACAATTTCATTTAATTACTTTGTATACGTACTTCTGAATGTGTATTGCAAATCTCTTTTCGTGGCTTTCTTAACCTCAAGGCTGTTTTTGAGCTGCCATTTCAATATCTAATTAATGTTATTCTTCATTAATAAATACTTCATTTTATTGAGACTACCTAGATTACTTGAATATATTTTTATGACCCCAAAAGAAAATTATATAGCATGAGAGCCCTTAAGTTAATAAAGCCATTAGCTTTTTTTAAATTCAAAAATTAGCAAATGGACCAAGACTATTTCCAACAAATGCCTTACTTCAGCCAAATACCACCAATATGCACCAAGTTGTGCATCCTACTTACTTTAGCATAAACACATAGTTATCTACAAGAGGCAGCTACTCAGAACTCCAAGGAGAAAAATCACAAATGAAGAACTCTGTGGATAAATCACAGCTCTCTTGGCTTTGATAATACAATGGGTTTTAATGGGAAGGAATAAAATATGTATCCCATGTTTCCTATATGAATTTTATCTTAAAGTATCCAAATAGCTTGTGAAGGAAAGTTTTTATTTATTAAATAACTTACACTAATAGATTTAAGAAATGAATTTAGAAAATCACCTAAAAATATTCTTGCAAATAAAACAATGTAACTCAGGCCACAGTGTAAAGGTGTTATATCCAGTTAATAATAATAATAATATAATTCTATATGACAGAATTTCAAACACTATTCCAAGATCTCCTTTAATTAAGGATAGAAATTCAGACCCAGAGAGGTAAATGGATTTGGCCAATGTCATGCAAGAAGCAAGTGGCTTTATCCATACCATAATCACAAGGCAAGTCCTTTGAATCCTGCTCTCTTGTTTTTTTTTTTGTTGTTGTTTGTTCATTTTTTTGTTTTTTGTGTTTAAGATATCAGACTAGTTGTTATTTTGGTGTTCTTTCTATGACAGCACAAGTAGAATGTCCCTGAGGAGTCTACTGACGAACAAGGGCAGTGAGTCATAAAATGACTATTGTCTTTACTTTATTAATAGTTTTGCTGGGAGAAGGAGTCAAAAAATGAAATAAAACAAGTAAAGAATCTGAGGCCTCTGTCCCCAGACTCTGAGGTTTACATCCATGTTTGCTGTATGGCCAGTGGTGCCAATTACAATTGTCCAGTCAGTTTAAGCAAAAACTTTGGTTCTTCATAATTAGTGGGTCTGGGGAAGAGGGAGTTTCTAACACATTCTTCCCAGGCTTTTCTGTATCTCTCCCTGGCTTCCTGCCCAGAAAGGAGGAAAAGTATGAGGAAAACAAACGGAGACAGATCTTCTTTGTGCATTGGCTCGTGGCCGGCCAAATCGGCCGGCTGGAAGCAGAGGCAATTTCCTTAGCGTTAGCGTCCTCACGCTGAATTCTGCGTGGGGAAGTTGAGAAATAGTTGTTGAATGGAGCCCTGGGAGATTATTTTTGGAAGGATCAACCTCTGTGAACCTTTGCCTGTTGATCAAAAACCTCTTATAGCCAGGATTTCACAAACTAGATGTGAGCCTCCTCCCAACACAAAAATTACTGGAAAACAGAAAAAAAATCTTCAAGTTTTGAACTCATATGGATGTGGTTTCTTCTTACTCAAGTTAATTTATATCTCTGGAGCACTGAGTTAGGGAAGTGTGGAAATAAAAGGACAAACTTTAGGATACTGTGTGCTGCTCTCCAGGATTTTGTGAACCATTAAAAGTTAAAAACAATGGTATCTACTTACTCATCACTCATTCAACAGGGGTTTTTTGAGCTCCTTCTACATCAGAGCCACGGGTCAGGTTCTGAAAGAGATGCAAAATGAAAAAAGCATGATCCTTCAACTGAAGGAGCTCACATAATTCATCATCTTCTCAAAACAAAATCAATCAATCAAACAATAATGATAAGAATAAAAATTTGGCATTAATATTACTTTGATTGAAATGGTCTGTTTAAGTGTTCAGTCTTTCTTGGGACAATATATTTAGCCATTCAAACAGCATCTCTTGTCACTCCTTCTCTCCCTAAGTTAGTGTGAGTATATGGAGAATGCAGTGTGGCACACATAACCTTAAGGTAACAGGAAGAGCCAGGGGCCTCAGGCTCAATGCTCTCTGTTGTGACTGGCTCTAGGACAATGTCCCTCCTTCAGCCAGTGCTACTAGTCATCTTGCCATTTGCAGCTGAAGTTCGCAGCTGGCAAGATTTCTGAATGAGTCTTTCTCAGTGTGTTCAGGGCTGAACAGTCTGCCCTGGAAAAGAAGACCTGCATTGGCTTTAGCTGTGTACAGACCTCGCAGGGGTCAAACTTGTAGTCTTCAGTAATTCTTGGTACAAAGTCATCGTATCAAACCAGTGTGATAAGCTCCCCAGCCAGAGTCTTAGTTGCTTTAAAACCCAAAGTACCTCCAGAAAGCTAATCTTTGAGGCTGTCCTCTGTCCTGACTGCTAAAAAGTGCCCAGGTGCTGTGACCACGTCCCAGCTTGGGGACTGGGGGATCTTTCAGAGGTGACCTCTTTTTAGAGGCCTTAATGTAGAGCAAGCATATCTCATCTTTGCCTTCAGTGTTTCCCTAGCTTTTCTGGAATGTTCCCTCCTCTCCACCTCGGAAAAGATATTAGAAATTACCTATCTGTCTCACTCTCTCATTTTTCTTTTCTTTTCTCCTTCCCACAAATTTCTTAGATCTAAAAAGTATTGAACTTTTTTTTAAATTTCTTCCAAATTATATCTTCTCTTTACATTCAATTGATCCAGATTGACCCTCCCTAAAACAGCGAATCCCTGAGCTTACTTTTCATAAAATAAAAGGAAAGTAAAGGCTCTATGCAATCTGAAAACTCTACTCTTATAGCAATAGTCTATTTTGATCTCAGAGGCTGAGTATTATCTTCCCCTTCTCTTCATGATATCCAAATGTCCCCAAGGCTAATGGATGCTTTGAGTAATTGGGGGTGAAGATTTTGTACTCGGAAAGGCAAAAGGGTGGCCGCTGCAGTGGCTCACGCCTATAATCCTAGCACTCTGGGAGGCTGAGGCAGGAGGATAGTTTGAGCTCAGGAGTTCAAGACCAGCCTGAACAAGAGCGAGACCCTGTTTCTACTAAAAATAGAAAGAAATTAGCCAGACAACTAAAAATACATAGAAAAAATTAGCCGGGCATGATGGTGCATGCCTGTAGTCCCAGCTACTCGGAAGGCTGAGGCAGAAGGATCGCTTGAGCCCAGGAGTTTGAGGTTGCTGTGAGCTAGGCTGAAGCCATGGCACTCTAGCCTGGGCAACACAGTAAGACTCCATCTCAAAAAAAAAAAAAAAAAGAAAGAAAGAAAGAAAGGCAAAAGGAAAAGCATATCATAATGTTTAAGGCATCATCTTGTTTACAAATATTATGCTTATCATTTGAACTTGTCATTCCTCAGAGTCCCAAAGGGCTCGTTGACCAAATCCTCCCGTGAGGAGCTCTAAAGTAATGAGTAAAACCTGGTCTATTTTTTCCAGTATAACCTCCATGAAATAGTGAGGCCAAAAACTTTAAACAACTTCTGGCAATGATAAGAAACAGTGCTAGAAGCTTCTCTAAATGAGAGAAGCTACCCTTAGGTGCAGTCAGTAAGAAACTTTTTTTTTTTTTTGAGACAGAGTCTGGCTCTGTTGCCCTGGCTAGAGTGCCATGGCATCAGCCTAGCTCACAGCAACCTCACACTCCTGGGCTAAAGCGATCCTCTTGCCTCAGCCTCCCGAGTAGCTGGGACTATAGGCATGCACCACTATGCCTGACTAATTTTTTCTCTCTATATATATATTTTTAGTTGTCCAGATAATTTCTTTCTATTTTCAGTAGAGACAGGGTCTCACTCTTGCTCAGGCTGATTTCAAACTCCTGACCTTGAGCGATCCACCCACCACAGCCTCCCAGAGTGCTAGGATTATAGGTGTGAACCACCGCACCCGGCCCAGTAAGAACTTTTGATATAAGAAGTTAATTATCTCAAAACAGATACTGCAGGTGCAGTCAGCCTTTGGCCAGCCTCAGCAGAAGTGAAGGTGAGTACACAGAAGAGTGGCTTCTTTAGGTTTTTTCACCAAGGATCGATGAAGGAAAGATGGAAGAGGCCAAGAGTCCTGGTCCATAGAGCATAGCTGAGTTGGTCTGCAGCGCATTTCTAATACTCTTTTGGAAGAACGTGAGAAGGTCTAATTTCCTTAAATATCAGTGACAGGTTGGAGAACTGGAGGAGAGAATTTGGAGCATTTCTGAGATTTCTAACCTATTATCTCCCCCTTTTCTCTGTTGGGACCTGGGGAGAGCAATATACCACATGTTAGGTCATAGTGGAAATGACTATAGCCATATGATTACTATTTATTTTAATTTCTTATTTTATATTGCTGATTTAGTCTCATTCCTTAAGAATTTAAGAGTTGTTGTCAATTTGTAAACATCAAATCATTCATAGATCAATTGGTTTGGAAGCCCATCTGGTTTCTGGATAACAGAGACAGATATTAATAACTGCTTTTTAAAGAGATTATCACAAGCGATGCTAAAATAGAACTTTTCAGTTCCCTCTCCCTAGTAATCCCTTTCTCCCTACTTTTTATATATTTAACTTCTACATATTTTTCCTGATTTCCTAATCTACCCCCCAAATTTAAATCAGCTCCATGATACTTTCTCATTTCATCCTCTCCTTCTGTTACTTAGCACTTATCTTGATTTGTAATTATATATTTATTTGTGTTGTTATTTGTTATGTTTGAAACTATAGTTCATTCTTCAGAGAGCCGAGGAGGAGAGGGATAAAAAGACCCTTGCCACAGACGGCAGGTGGTGGCCAGGAGCCTGAGAAGAACACAGAAGACATGTTGAACACAAACACCTCTGGCCATGCACACAGCAGTTGCTTTTTGAGGTTTATGCCAGATGGGCCCCAAGTCCTCCTTAGGCTCCCTCCTTTAACTTGCCGAGAACCCATATTTATAATCCTTACTTTTCCATTCAACTCCCAATTTCTTCTTCTTCAATTTCTATTGCTCCCTCCCCAGCATCCTCTTTCTGATCCCTGACCTTACAGAGTTAGATTGTGGGGACATTTCCCTCCATTTTCCAGCTGGTTGGGAAGGGATAGATTATGGGGGGTGGTATTGGGAAGAATGCTATTAAATCCCTGAAGAGCTAAAGTACAGCAAATACTCTGTGTACTTTTTGTAAACACATGGCCATAAGGATCTGAAGTAGTAGAAAAATGAGAGTCCGTGAAGGTAAAAGCATGCCAGTGGTATGCGGCAGATTGGGGATTGACCCCCGGCCACCTGACCACACGGTGCTTGAGCTTCATCTCATATCCAGCTGCCTGGTGCTCACAGCTCAGCATCAAGAGCAACCTAAACTCACTTCCATTTCTGACATTACACTCAGGAACAGTACTGGGCTCCTTACTTGGTCCTTTTATGACCAAGCTCTGATTTCGGTGATTTTCAGCATTCCATTTTTTTTTTTTAATTTGCCCCGACACACCTGTGCAACAAGATGCTTTTGTATCAGTAACGGTGGCTTATCACAGTGGAGTGGAAGCTGGATGGGGGTAGAACAATTGTGTTATTTGAAAATGGACCGCCCTTACCCTGAGTCTGAGCAGTTTCTGGAAATTTGCTTTCAAAAGGAAGGCCACTTGTGCTTGAATCCTTGCTTTGTGAGCCTACCCATCACCCTCGTTTCTCCAGAACCGGGGCCCTTTTGCAGTGTCAGAGATTTATTCCTGAACACACCTCCGCTGGTACAAGCTACCACTGCACTTCCCAGGTGCTGACTGCTTATCTCCCTTGACGTCTGTGTGCTGCCTGCGGCTCATTTCTTTCCACCACCATCCCCGTGCCCTGCCCAGTCTCTCCTCTTGTAACCCCAGCACACCCAGCACCACACTTTCCTCACTGACTGGAACGTCTGCCAGCTGTTTGTCATGAGTATTTGGCACATATGTGTACATCTCCTTCTCTTTATTTCCAATCAAATAAGCCCCTAGAGAACATCCTTGAGGTCCATCTGGTCTCTGGGTCTCTATCATTCCAACCCCACCACTATTTGTCTGGGTCTTCCCACCACATATATCCACACAATTACCCCTTGTTCTTTATTGTTCATTTGAACTCACTTTTAATAGCTTTATCATGGATGAATGAACTTTTAAAAAGGGAAATATGTCTTCCTTACATACATTTTTATATGAATTCTTGTTTTACAGTCCTTGAATGGGTTGATTGGTTCAGGAAAACACAATAGAGCCCAGATGTGTGGGACAAGTGTGCTAAATAGTATTCTGTATAGAATACTTGTAGGCATATGGGTATTCATAACAAAAGATGGACATGTTTTCCTTTTGGAGGGCTTTTTCTTTATTTTTCTCAGACTTGTCAGAAGTTA
Organism: Indri indri; assembly: GCA_004363605.1. Taxonomy (NCBI): domain Eukaryota; kingdom Metazoa; phylum Chordata; class Mammalia; order Primates; family Indriidae; genus Indri; species Indri indri. Next base: position 32,674 of record RJWJ010006443.1, on the reverse strand, counting down.
GATTTGTAATCAAAATCTGTAGAATATTTACTAAGAGATATCACTAGCAAAATGTATGAGTATGTATTAAAGCTTGTGAAACCACTATAATAAAAACATTAAACCTTTTATAGGTTGGTATCCAACTTTCTCCACTAGGTTAAGACCTGTTGGTTCACATTCTTGCTCAGAGGAATTTCTATTGTTTTTTCCTCTGAGCCACAGGGAATAACACTCTGGTAAGAATGTGTTGGCATAGCATGGTGTGTTGTGGTGCTACTGGGTGGGACCTTGACAAATATCCATTTTGTAGAATTCACTGAAGGATTAAAACAAAGACCCCACTGTATTGTGAATTTCTGTTTCTCCTGGTAACTGTGGCCATAACAATTACCTGAAACCAAATTGGCAATTGACTTCCTTCTCCCTACCCAAAGTGGATGTAAGCTAACAACATGCTCTAAGGATTTTAACATTTGTTATTATGCTTTTTATTCTTTGATCTTCCAACATTATTGTTTATTATGGGAAGACCCACACAGGAAGAGATAATAGCAGGCAGAACATTTTCAATTATTAACAACGTTCATTCACATTTTCATGTGAAGAGGTTTTGAATCCCTGAAGCTTTGGAGTATCGTTTCTCTTCTAATACCTGGCATACACACACGCATACACACACACACACACACACACACACACACACACACACACACACACACCTCTTCAAATTCCAGTAAAATGATAGGGTCACACAAATACATTCAGTTGACTGTGCTATTTTAGAGAAGTTCAGGATAAGGTCACTTCTGAAAAGTGAGCCCAAGCTGCATTCTGGAGAAAATGCCAGCTTGGAATTTCCATTTTTTAAGACACCTCTGCCCCCTCAGTAAAATATAGGTTATATGATTTCAGAGTTTTCAGTTAGAAAGAAGTTTTCAGGGCAGAAGAAAAAAAACCCTGCAAATTATTATAGCCCATGGTGTATATTTAGGGAGAATGGAGGGAGCAAAGATTTATCACTTAATTTCAACTTATTTCTGGACTAAGTTAAGGATTACATATTATTTCATACCACGTGAGTAAAATTATCCACTTGTGGGAGTTGATTCTTCTCCCAAATGAGCTGTATTGTTATTTACTTTGATCGATATTTTCTGTAAAAATTATTACCAGCCAGATATTTTAAGGAAAGAATAAAATCACAATTATCACTAGTCCTATCTCAGATTAATAACATGAATTTTGTAGCTTGCAGGCTGTGCCTACATTTTCATTTGCCTGGTAGTTTGAATTTGGCTGGGGGTGTTGGTGGGTCAAGACATCACTTGTTATCTGTCTACCCAGCTGGCCTAGTGGTCTAAGGATTACATATCTCTGTGATGTTGCTAATCATATCAGTTCGAGCTGACATATAATTTTGCATATTGTGCTTTCAATTCTCAGTCACCTTGAAATTGGACTTGATTTTTTTTTTTACTTGCATGAGAATTCGTGCCTCCCATAGTTACTTGCAGCCCAGAGGCTAGAAAATTTAGAGAATTTAACTAAATTTAACTTCCCTTTCAAAGGAAAGAAATAGAGACATGTACAGGGGACATTTGAATAGGTGGAAATGCTGTCTGAGGAAGACATGAGAATTAGTATTCTTAATTCATGGAGAACTACATATTTTAGAGAGCACATGCAGCTGCCCTCCTACTAAGAGGAACAGTCAGAAGATTAATTACCATACAAGATGAATTACCTTAGTCAAGATGAATTGACCTGTTCTCATTCAACCAGATAAATGAGGGAAGGAATAATAATTGAGAAATGTGCATTTATTTACATTTCCTGGTTAGCTTTTTCCAGCTAACACTATCGAGTGGGTTAAAAGATATACCTCAAAGATGAATAAATAGCAAAGTCTATAATATAGAGTCTCATAGTTCCCAAGAATTTGGGTAAAAAAAAAATGGAGTGAGATTATCTGCCTAGTCCACTAGAATTGGAATCTTGAGCATAGCTCCCAGGGAGAGAATTTCCTAGACAAAGAGTGAACTGATGAGATGCCCACGGATGGATTATACCTGCCCCCTGAGGAGAGGCCTGCATCCCCGTGGAGACAATGCTGCTGTAGCCATTGTCAGGGAGCCACTCACCAGGAAGTGCCCCCTGGACCAAAAGTGACTGATAGTTTCAGAATTGTAACATCTATGGTAAGTTTTTCCGGGTCTCTTTTTTTTTTTTAATCCCAAAATCAAATAGATGCTCTCCTTAAAATTTTGATTACATACAAATTGTTCAGATAATCAAAAATGTGTTCAGTCAGAAGAAAACAGCAAAAAAACAAGTAAAAGTACTTACAGCAAATATTGATCACTCTTATTTTTAATAAAGATTCCATAAAAATAGCAAAAAAGCCTCAAGAGTCCAAGTAGTCATGCACAAAATATATGAATAAATAATCCATATTGAGAAAATGGAAGCATTTTCAACATAGTAATAAGATAATATAAATTAAAATTTGCTGGTGAAAATGGATCTTCTGACCCCATTAATTATAGCACAACAATGATTAATAAAAATTATTTTCTAGAAATCAATTTGTTAGTTGATGGAAGCTCCACTCTGAGTCAGTGAAGCCAAGAACTGAAGATTCCTGCACCCCAAGCTCCCAGTTGAGAGCTACAGTATCTCCCCACATGGGGCAGAACACCAGCACTTCTGATCTCCCTTAGGTTTATGGTGCAGAGACTATATACTAGGTGAGTGAGGCCAAGAGGTTGGAGGAGGACTTCCTCTACCCATCCTCTCTTATATGATGCAGGCTGTACTCCAGGTGAAGCTGGCCAAGAACACTGGGGCCCCAATCTAACTCATCCAAGATCACTGGTAGTGAAGAAGTTTCATTCTGGAAGAAGATAGTTGAGAAGACTAGATGTGACTGCCCCGCCCCTGCTGAGTAGCCTGCTCATAAAGCAGGACTATAACTCTGGAGTAGGAGTTCAGAGGTTTTTTCCCAGGTGGGGTGGGGTGAGAGAGGCCATAATAACAAAAAGCCCTGAAGCTCTCCCCAGGGAACTGACTTTAGTTAGAATACACGGTGGGAATGTTCAAGCCTAATGACACTTGGAAACTGTAAGAGAAAATTCATTTGTATAGGCAATAGGTTTCTTATGCCAAACTAAGATGACTGCCACAGTGTTTTTTCCTACCCAGCCCCTGCTACGCCGGCCTTTGGGGGAGGCATGAGTCAGCATACTTATGTAACCAAGGTGTTATCTCCTATGTGAACCCATATGATCATGCTTTCCCATGCATGTTGCCACTATTGTTCTGAGCCACATATAAGCACTCACCATGTTCTTGCTGCTGCTACTGAACCTCCCCCCACCCCCGACACACACACCATAAAGAGCATGTCTCACCTGCCCGTTGCCACTCGCCTCTTTTTCCAGTTCCTGAAGAAGCCTGTGCCGGTGCACTCACTAACCACAGAGCTCCCTCCCCACTAAAACCATGGAGGTTTTGGTGGTAAGAAATAAGGAGGAGGTTGGTAGTTCCATGAGAGTAACAAACTAGTATTTAGTTTTTCAGAGAGAACCAGGAAGAGGCAACTCAAAACAAGTGTCAAAGTCTGGCCTTAAAAAGTATTCCTTCAAAGACATCTGAATTTAATTGGATTAGACTGTGAAGCAATTTATGTCCCAGAGGATTGTTGAAAACAAAAGAGTGATCAGATAGCAATTAGTAGATGCTAACAGCTGGGTGTAGTACTGAATGAGGCAGATAGGTTAATACAGATCAAGGAAAAAGACAAAGAGAGACCTTGCTAAAATTGCTATCATAACAGGGTGACTGTGCACATGCCCAAGGCTGTGCCCTCTGAAGAGCAACATTACAGACTTCATGCTGTTAAGGATATAGACTTTGCTAAAATAGTCTAGCCAAGTCACTAAACAAATAAACAGACAAATAACCACAATAATCTGGGGTGGGGGTGGGTCAAGATCCAGAGCTGTTAAAATGTATTACCAAAAATTTCCATTTTTTGACAAAAAATTATAAGACATGCAAAGAAACAAGAAAGTATGACTCATACTACATGACAGTGGGGAGAGGAGTGAGAAGAAAGAAGCAACAGATCTTACTGTGAGAAGGTCCATATGTCAGAATTAACAGACAAAGACTTCAAAGCAGCTATTATAAATATATTCAAAGAACTAAAGGAAACCATGATTAAGGAAGGATATAAAAATATGATGACAATGGCTCATCAAATAGAGAATATCAATAAAGAGAAATTATAAAAAGAACCAATGAAAATTTTGGAGTTAAAAAATATAAGAACTGAAATGAAAAATTCACTCAAGGGGCTCAACAGTAGTTTTTAACTGGCAGAGAAAAGAATCAGAATCTCGAATGTAAATTAGTAGAGATTATGTAATCTAAAGAACAGAGAGAAAAAATAATGAAGACAAATGAATACAAGCTCAGAGAAATGTGGGACACCATTAAGCTTGCCAACATGTTTGTTGTTAGAGTATCAAAAGGACAGGAAAATGTGGAGCAAATAATCAAAGAACATAACCAAAATTTGCTGAAAAACATTAATCTACAAATTTAAGAAACTTGAAGAATTCCCAGTAAGATAAATAGAAAGACAGCCACACCTGAACTCTTAATAGAAAAAATAATGAAAGCAAAAGACAAATAGAAAATCTTGAAAGCTATAAAAGAGAAAAGCAACTCATTATATACAAGAGAATATTATTAACAGTTGACTTCCCATCAGAAATAATGGAGACCAGAGGCAGGAAGGTAACATTAAAATTGCTGGGGAAAAAAACCTGTCACCTTAAATCTAACAAAACTATCTTTAAAAAGTGAGAGCAAAATAAAGACATTGCAAGATAACCAAAATCTAGAAAAATTATAGCTGGAAGACTTGCCTTGAGAGAAAGACTAAAAGAAGTTCTTCAAGCTAAAAGCAGTGACACAAATACTCATTCAATCCACATGAAAAAAACAAAGAGCTCCAGTAAACAATTATGTTGGTAGGTAATTATAAAAGATAGTAAAAATTACACATTTCTTCTCCTTTCTTCTTTTAACTGTTCTAAAAAGTAATCACATAAAGCACAATTTAATCATTTCCAGGTGTCGAGGAACAGAGTAGCCAGCAGCCTGCAGAGCATTGTGCCCAAGGCTCACTGTGACTACTTGGATGCATACCCTACTCATGACTCCCTATCTGTGAGAAAGACACACAGCAGTGGTAGGAAACACAAAGAGAATATGAACTACAACTATCAGAAATAGATGAAAGAACAGGCTCAGCCTGATTGACAAAACAAAGGCTGCATTTGAACAACAAAAGATATCTCTTACTCCATTTTCTGCTCCTCCTCCCTCAGCGTTGGTGAGCCCACCTTCCCCAGGCTTCCAGGTCCTCCCTGACCTGGTCTGATACCAGCACCCCACGTAGGGGACCCTCCTATGATGCCAATGATGGGCCCTTCTCTTCCTGCAATGATGCCAGTTGGACCTGCTCGTGAAATGAAGCTGCCCATGGAAGGCCACATGCCAATGATGCCTGGGCCTCCAATGAGGACACCTCCCGCTCATTCCATGATGAGGCCAATTGATTCTGGAATAACTGGACCAGGCAGATAAGGATGGAGGGGAGTCCTCTATGTCAGTTTATATTACTCGTTCTACTTTGCCAGGAGATCATGGCGCTGTGACTCTGGGTGTTTGCTTAATAGCGTGATAAGGAAGGTTTGTTCTCCCTTCCTGTCAAGCAGAGAAGAGTCCTGGAAAGGAGAAGTTGGGACAAAAAAACACAAACCTACAATTTTCATTTGTATTATGAAATGTGAAAATAAAATTGTTAACACTTTTAGTTAAAAAATGTATAAAATTGTGTTCTTGGCCTATGATATATGAAAATGTAATATATTTGATGATAATAGCCCAAAGAAGGTGGATGGGGACAAAGCTTTATTAGTTTGAAGAAATAACACTAGATGGTAACTTGAAACCAAAACCACAGAAAGAAATGAAGAGATCAAGAAAGAGTAAATAAAAAAATAATATAACAAACGATATAAATACAAACCAGCCCTTTTTTCTTCTTTCAGCTTCTTTAGATCACATAAAATAACATAAGGTAATAAAGAGGAACATGCATTGTTGGCTTTCTGACATATGTAGCTATAACATGTATGATAATAACAGCACAAAAAGGGACGGAGGGAAAAGCTATATAGAGTCACAGTTGTATCTCTAACCTGAATAAAGTTAGTATAAATCTGAGGGAGATTCTGATAAGTTGATGTGCCTGTGGTAAGTCCTAAATTTTAAAGAATTTTAAAAATTATTTAAATGTTTGCAGTTATTTTTGTACAGAAAATATTTCCCCAATGGAGAAAATAGCTCAAAAAATAGTGGAAATATTCAAGGAATTAAATATGAATAAGTCTTTGTGACTTGGGTTAGGCAAAGAATTTTTAGATATGACATCAAAAGCAATGGCTACAAAAGAAAAATAGATAAATTAGATTTAATCAAAATTAAAACATTTTGTTTTTTAAAGGGTACCACCAAGTATGTGAAAAAACTCATATAATGCAATAAAATTTTGCATTGATAAGTGACTTACACTTAAATTATATAAAGAACTACAACTATTAATAAATAATAAAAGACACATAATGCAATCAAAGAATGAATAAAGGAATTGAATAGAAATAAACAATTCTCCAAAGAGAATATGCAAATAGCATACAGATGCATAAAAAGATGCTCAATATCACTATCCATCAGGGAAACACAAGACACACTGAAAACAACAATGAATTACCACTTCATAACCACTAGAAAGAATTTAATTTTAAAAAACCAGATAATAATAAGTAATGACAAGGATGTGGATAAAGTAGAACACTGATCCATTGCTGGTAGGAATGTAGAATGACAAAAAAGTTCGGCAGTTCCTCCAAAGGTTAAACATAGAGTTACTGCATCATCCACAATTCCACTCCCAGGAATATACCTAAGAGTATGAAAATATACGTCCTCACAAAAGCTTCTATGCAAATATCCATAGCAGTATCATTCATGCTACCTCAAATTGGAAACATCCTAAATGTCCATTAACCAATAAATGGATAAACAAAAGATGATATGTATATGTATGTATATGTACGTAGACACATATGTGTGTATTTACAGTAAATACATGCGTATGTGTCTATATACACATATATGTATAAATATATATACACATATATATGCATTAATATATATGCATTTCATGTATATGAAATGTCAAGAATGGACAAATCTATGGAGATTTAATGGTTGCCTAGAGATGGGAAGATTGAGGCAAAATGAGGAGTGACTGATACTGGTATGGATTTCTTTCTGGGATAATAAAAATGTTCTAAAGTTTATTGTGGTCATGGTTGTACAATTCTGAATATACTAAAACTATTGGACTGTGTACTTTAAATGGGCAAACTGTATGATATATGAATATCAATAAAGCTGTTACATTTAAATAAGCTCGTTAAGTGTATTGAATAAATACATGAAGCCCTTATATCAAAATGTACACAAACGTACAAACATACAACACACCTTTCTTTGTAGAAATAGACTATTTCATAAACTTCCTGTAAAGTTAAATACCATGTCTATGAAAATATTAAGCAGAAAAAGATTTTTATGATGGTAAATTGAATATAAATAGGTAGCAAAGTGTGAAGAGACCTTAAGAATGAGGGGGAAATGGCAAAATACAGATTTTGGCATATTTGGGGGAATGTGGCTCTGGAGAAGATAAAACTTGACAAAATCCTTAATAGACAGGGATCATTGGTTATGTACCAACTCCCTCATGGATAAACACGTTTTGTTTTAAAAGGACTCTTTTGTCTAAGGAGCTACTATTTTGGTGGGTACATGGGTACTTTTTCTCACGCATGAATTTTACAAATGAAGACACTGTACTACAGCTTTTTAAATAAGTAACTTTGCCAATTTTCACACAATTAGTTTGTGGTGGAATAAAGACTTGAATTCAGGCATACTTACTACATCACTTGGCTGATTGTTGCAATTTTATACCCTGTATGATTCACAGAATAAATTTTATTCGAACATTTTGTATATAATTGGAGTAAAAATGAAGAGGAGCAAATTGAAATTCATGTTCAAAGTCATTAATTTAGGAATAAATCCCAAAATTCCCAAGCAAAGTTCCAGAGACTTTTTAAACACTAAGCTTCACAAAAGTAGCACCTTAGATCACTTTAACAACTTTTCCAGGTGAAAGTCATGCATTTTTTTTCCTTCTTGAACAGATTATCAGTGAAGCTTTTTATTTCTCATTTAATTCTTTAAAAATGATTGTATCAGGCTGGTGAGTTGAGAAATCAGGGTCACAAATCCTAAGAGATTGCTTGTTTCTCAGGCTAAAACACAAAACGTACCAAATACTTTTTCAACTCAATATATTATAGCAATGTTCCTTGTACAAATAAGATGTCTTGACATAAACAACATGATATACTTAAATGTTGTGCATATCACTATGCTTTAGATATTAAAGGGAGAGAAGCATCAAGTTTATGAGGATTTCTAAAATTATTTAACTGTTTGCAGTTATTTTTGTACAGAAATTTTTCCCCCAGTGGAGAAATAAACCAGCAATAGAATTTTGACAAGAAGATTTATGTGATACCAATTATAATTTAAGTCATGAGGAGTAATAAATGTATTGGGCATAACCTCTTGCTTGTGCGAGCCCCTCAGAATCCCTTCCTATGGAATGGAATCCCTGATGAGGTTTTATGCCTTTGCAGAAATCATTTCACCAGCATCTGTCACGAGGATACCTCAGGTTTGGATCAGACAGGTTGGTTCAGACAAGACTATGTTGATTAGAGGGAAGAGAAAGAGTGCCCCTTCAATTAAAGTAACCAAAGCATAAACAGATTAGAACTTTACCTTTAGTGATTGATTTATTTACAGATTTGTGTTACAAATTTACAGACTTGGCTCTATTCACAGTAGTGGAACTCCAAACAACACCCCGACTGTCAGACATGTCTTTGAGAACAGACATGTACATTACATGACAGCTGCCTATGTCTTTTGATACAAAGAGGAGATCTTTTGGCTTTTGAATTTGCAATGACATAGTCTCCTTGGCCAGCACAGAAGAAATATCATGGATCAAGATGAAAGGTAGAAAGAGTAAAAGGTAGATCATAAGAAGCAATCACAGGGTGATAAAACCGAGCAGGAAATGCTTATTTAGATAAATAAGGCATATTAAAGGCTAAAACGTCATTTATGGTGACCCTTATCTAGAAAGGATTTTAAACTCTAAACTGGGTTGAGATAAAAGCACATGTGGCTTTTAAAAATGCATGGTCACACAAGTACAGTCGAAATCTCTTATTTTTTAAAATGTTATGTAAGAAAGATGACATTAATTAAAATCCCTTTCTGCATACACACCAAAATCAATGCTTATAGAAAAGCCTGACACTGGGGAAAGACATCCCTGAGTTTCAGTTTCCTTATCTAAAAAAATCACAATAAAAATACTTGCCAGTTTGAACTTGTGACCTCTGGAATTCTTTCCAAATTAGTTTTTCTGATTCTAGGTAAGATATACTTGTTGTAAGTTCAAGGTGTCACATCTACTGGGGTATATGAATTTTAATAGGTAATGAAGAGCCTTCAAAACTCAATGGGATGAATCTCCAAGGATGAAATGTCATGCAGCCTGACAGGTTTGCAGTGGACATAGATGTATGTGTTTGGGGTGCGGCGGCAGACACTTCCCGCAACGCTTAAATCATACTGCCCTTTTCCAAAGCAAACCCTAATAAAGAGTTTTCGAGCTTAGCTGCACATTAGAATCTAGGGAGCTTTAAATAATCCTGATGCCCAGGCCACACCACAGACCAATTAAATCAGGATCTCCAGGGATGGCATCTGCACATCAATATTTTTTAAAGCTCCCTGGAGGATTCCATTGTGCAGCTGATGAGAAGCCACACCGTCTCATGCCTTTAGTCCACAAAGGAAAACTGAGGCCCTCTTAAGCTAAATGACTGAGTTTAGGTCAAGCAGTCAGTGATGAAGCCAAGACGAGAGTCCAGGTCTCCCAATTCTTAATCCTATTTTTTCCACTACACTCCTGTCTTCCTAGCTCTGCTTATTTCTTATTGCTGCCTCTAAACTGGCCTGCCCATGAGCTTAATGTCAGATCTTCCATTCAGCACCTATACATACCGCATACCAGAGATGTGAGCAGCCTCGCCCAGTGCAATTTTTCATATTACTTTCCTTTTCATAGGCATTGATTTCCCAGGCTTGCCAATTTGGAGCCAGCCCTAATTCTTCCATCTTGTTGATGAGAAAATTGAGGGCCAGAGAAGTGGCTAGTCTAGAACCACTGAATCCAGAAAAGACCAAGGTCCAGAACTGGAATTGTTTAGCATCTCATCCAAGTTCCTCCCACTCTTCCAAGCCTCCAACTCTGATGATGGGAGTGTCCTGCAGGAGACACTGACACTCTTCAAGAAGCTAACACACGTTTGTCCTGGGAATAGAGAAGCTGCAAGAGGATGAGGCAAGGATTGTCCTTGCACAGCTCTCTTTTGTTTGGAGGTCAGAGGAGAGCCCAAAGTAACTACTGAAATGAACATGATTACTGCTTATATGCTGGCTCAGCTGGTTAAAGGGGCAGCAACCCAGCCCACAGCATCTCCTGCAGGACACTACCATCACTGAAGTTGGAAGCTTATGGACAGTGAGAGGCCACTACAGGCTCCAGATGTTCCTTGTGGGTTCCAGCTCAACCTCACGGGTTCCAGATTTTCCTTGCATGCCCTTCATATCCATTCTTCCTTCCTTGACTTTCTGCCTTTTGGACTTTAGTTTCCAGCATCAGATGCAGAAACAATAAACAATAGCCTCAAATAGACTATGTAACCAGCTCTGATAATTGCATAAGGTCAAACCCCTATAACAAATCATATATTTATATCTCGTAGGGGCTCTGCCTTTCTGACTGGAACCTGACTGACACAAGGGCTAGAATGTTATAAATAGAATTGACTTAGCATCACCATCTTGGCCATGACTCCCCTTTGTCTTCAGGCAAATGGCTGTGATTGAAAAGCCCAAGACCTGCGAACACCAGGTCTTCATGACCTTCTGACAACAACCTGCTGGGGAAGAGCAGAGACTACCCCTCCTCGTTTTGCCATTTTCTCCATCCCTGTCTATTATGGTGGCCTGTTTTGTGTCTCATCTGCCTGGCCTTGCGTCCTCCAGTCTACTCAAATCCAACCAACAATACTCTGCTTTTCTCATAACTATTTTCTGATAACTGCTTTGACCATTTCTCTGATTGTTTCATGTCTCAGATGTCCACAACTTTTTCATCTCTTTAAGCATGCTTGTATTGTTACTAATTTTTCTTTTTGGCTTTTCTTTACTTCTTGTTAAGATTAAATCTTTGAGTTTAAAATGTAATAATTCTTATAGTTTTTCTCATCTACAGAAGCATTAAGACAGTGTTAGGAATGTAGTACAGGCTCACTAAGTAGCTATTAAATTCGTTTATTGAATATCCACTCTTTATATATTACTGTGCTTATTAGGTTGGAAGGGCTCTGACAACTTGCCTGCATGCATATGCTTTAAACAGAGCAATAGCATTAACCTAGTGCTCTAACTGCTATCTATCTACCTTTAGGATATCTTCATAATACCCAGAGACCTGGCTGATGATTTTGTTAATTAGTTGTAGAAAGACAACTACCAAATACATACTCAGCAAATTTTTATAGCCATAGTATTTTGAAAAGAAAAAAAATACTTTATACCTAATGACTCAGTATTAGAAAATAGCTTTCTTTGAATAATCTAGTTTTCTGGTTTTAAATCAGTATCGGTAATCTGTTTCCAAAAAAAACATTATGGTACTACATTATACAAAATACTTCATTTAGGCCTGCTCTTGAAGTCTGAGATGATGGACTTGTTTTTAAAGATTATAACCTGCAAATTATTGGCTCTTTATACTTATAATAGATGTGTACAAATGCTTATAGGATTTTTCTGTGTATTTTTAAATAGGGAAATTATATGTTGTAATTCTGATCTATTGTAAAATAGAGGTTTGCGAAAACTTGAAAACTTCATACTTGAAAAACAAAATAAAATTCCTCATCTAGAAATACAAAGTTTTTCATTTCAGTGTAAATATATGTATGACTGTGTATATAAATGCTCATTCCATACGTATAGATTTATAGTCTGCTTAATTTTTACTTACAAGTATAACTTTATATTAAAATATGATTTAATGCTCAACATAATACTTTATCCCATGAATATAACCAGTTTACTTAATATAACCAGTTGTCAAACATCTGATTTACAAGTAATTCAGCAAACCTCCTTGCTCATCTTCTTGCCCATGATTTTAATAGTATTCTTAGGGTAAAAATTTTAAGGTGAAGTTGCTTAAAATATATGTGCATTTAAAACCTTTTAATACATATTTTCTGTACTTACATCAATAATTTGTCCTCTATTTTAAATTTTTGCCAATAAGCCCAGATTTTTATATATATATCTATACACACACACACACACACACACATATATATACATAAAAATTTGTATTTTCCTGAGGAAAATACGTATTTTCAATACCTTGAGATAACTTATGATTTGATATGCCAATGGGTGCATTTTTTTTTGTTAAACTTTTAGTTTATCAGTTTTCTTAATATATACAATAGACAGTAATAGAAAAGTTTGTTTTCAGAAGAGGGAAAAAAAACCACAATTTTGAAACAGGAGAAACAAAACCCAAGAAAGCTGGAAAATCACAGACTAATAACACTTTCCCCATCCAAAATCAGTGGTGAGCAGGAAGGAGTGGAGTGAGATTTGCCCAAACTGGGGATTAAGCATCTCTGGATATCAAACAGAGGTAAGACTATGCTAACAGCTTTGGCTGGAACTCTGAAAGTGTTAGGTGTTTTAATAGAAAAGGCACCAAACCAAACATTATATGTACAAGACTGGTAAATGAAGTTAGAGTAGGAATACCAATGTCTACTTCCACAAATTTGTATAGCTCCAAAATGAGATCTTTGCAGATGAAGACTTTGACTAGCATAACCCTATTATGAGAAAAAGGAGCAAGGACTGGCAGAAACTATACATCAGTCTATTCCAATTTTGTTTGAGAGAAACAAATCTTTTGGGCAATCTGGTAGAGCTACACTAGGTATGACGGAGATCAATCCCACGCTCTCATTCCTTGGCTCACCAGAATGCTTTAAGGATATCATTGCTGTGAAGGTGCTAAGCTGTTTTCAGAAGAGAAGAGGAAGCACGGAGTGGCTGCTGTTGTTGCTTTGAGTGGAACTTGGCTTGCTTATGTCAGTGTGGTGCTGATACCGTCTACTGCGGGGAGGCTTAATTTGTAATCATGTCCACTCTGTGAATGACTTGGGTCCTTCTGAAGTGGTTTGGATGAGGAAATTCTTTTTAACTCTCCAAAATTAGGATGAGAACACTCTTTCTCCAACCAATGGAATTGTGTCCTTCTGTAAAGAAGACTTGAAACAACAAATGTTGGCATGGATGCAGTGAGATAGGAACACTTATACACAATTGGTGGGGCTGCAAACTAGTATAACCTCTATGGAAAGTAGTATGGAGATACGTCAGAGAACTAAAAGTAGAACTACCATTTGATCCAGCAATCCCACCACTGGGTATTTACCCAAAGGAAAAAAAGACACCCTATAAAAAAGACACCTGCACCCGAATGTTTATAGCAGTGCAATTCACAATTGCAAAGATGTGGAAACAACCCAAGTGCCCATCAACACTTGACTGGATTAATGAAATGTGGTATATGTATATCATGAAGTATCACTCAGCCATAAAAAAATGGTGAACTAATACCTCTTGTATTAACCTGGATGGAACTGGAGATCATTCTTCTAAGTGAAGTATCACAAGAATGAAAAAACAAACACCACATGTGTTCACCATTACATTGGAACTAATCGATCAACACTTCTGTGTACATATGGAAATAACATTCATCGGAAATGCAGCAGGTGGGGGGGGAGGGGATGGGTAAATTCACACTGAACGGGTACAATGCACACTATCTGGGTGACAGACGCACACAACTTTGACTCAAATGGTACAAAAGCAATTTATGTAAGCAAAACATTTGTACTCCTGTAATATTTGGAAATTAAAAAATGTATATGAAATTTAAAAAGGAAAAGAAGACTTGAGAATGTGGCAGATTTAAGGATGGGCTAACGTGGCGAATGTGTGAGCGAGCTTGCAGGCAATGCAAACCCACAGCTTCTCCAATATCTCTGTGGACCTGTGAGAGGCAGAATACAGGGTGTCCCAAAAGTCTCCATACAAAGGAAAAATTTTGTAATGAATATGTTGTAAATAAAGGTACACTTAGATGCAATTTTCCCTTTTCTCTATGTATGGTGACTTTTGGGACACCCTGTAGTCTGAAGGCTTGTTGTGGCCCACGTTTCAAAGAAGGGGAAAGAAAATACAAGAGAGGGAAGGATTTAAATAGCAGAAGAAAGATAGCATATAACCAATAACTCATGCAGGAAGCCTTCTAAGGACAGTGCTTTTACCCACTCTCCACTCTCAGCTTAAGTCTTTCTTATAGCTAAGGTCCCTTGGGTCCACGAAACTGAGCAAAACTTTTCTGAGCCAACGAGTTGCTTGACATTTCTCTTCTGAGATGCAGGGATATAGCCAGAGAACAGCCTGTCATTGCCTGCTTTAGATCTAACTGGGGGGAAAAAAGGAGCACAACACATGTAATCGACTGAAGTATCAGTTTCAACGGAGGGAAGATTTGCTATGTAAAATAAAAGGAAATGTCAATTATCTGCCTGAGATAGTGGATATATACATACCCTTCTCTTCCATGGACCCAGGGTTGGCCAATCTCGTATTTTCTAGTAAAAAACCAAACCAAACCAAATAATAAAAAAAGCATAAACAAAACCCTTCTTAAAAATGAGTCATTATCCTAGTTCAAATATCTGGTTGCTTCTATTGTAGATTTTCTGTCCTAGTTTAGATATAATTTCCTGTAATCCAGACGTAGTGGTTGTGAAATTGAATAACCATGGAATATTTTCAAGTCTTTTGAATAACTCATTCAGCCTGGGAAATGGTTTTCTGCCTTTGGCTGCATCTTGAAGGATTCATCAGGGCATCCTTGGACAGAGTGTGCTGCATGACACTCGTGATGGGCACACAGTGGACAGGACTCTTGGTTGTACCTGCATGCTCAGACAGTGCTCACAATTTGTGCTTATTTTAAAAAAACAGGGACAATATGATTCCATTTTATTGTACCACAATCCTAGTTACTGGAGATCATTGAGATCAAATGTATTGGCATGGGAACAAGCCTTGGCAAGCCTCTGGGAAGAACATGTCTTTTCTGTCCTAGCTGAGTATGTTTCCAACATATTTCCTTAGTTCAAATGGGGATACCCACCCCCAACTCCTCATGGTAGTTTCTTTAATAAGCAAACCTTACCTTTTATCTGGATGTACCCAGCTCTGTCTGAGTTCCTGGGGAAGCTCAAACATGTTATAGTGGATGAAAGAATAAAATTATGGTCACAATGCTAAGCCAATTCTCTTGATATCAGCCACCCCTTGTGAGAGGGTCATGATAACCAAGAGATGACGTAGTGGGTGAGAAGTGGGAGGAGAGGATTTCTCAAGGTTACTCGTGCTCTCCATTAAATCAATAATGAAAAACTTTAGAGTTATTATAAAAGCAGAAAAGCAGAATTCAACCAGTAGGAGTATTTCTACAATTAGGCAAAGCAAGCAACTATGTATGTTTATTTATCATAAATTTTCTTGACCACCATGGAGAATTGGTTTTCCAGTCTTCATGCTCTTGCATAATGTCTCTTTCTATGCTATGACTTAAACCAACTATTTTCTTGTTAGATTGCTGCATGTTTCCTATGATACTACTGAATTATAAGATCTTTGAGGGCAAGTACAAGCTCTCATAGAAGCTACAACAGTGTTCTGCAAATGGTAAACTTTTATTGAATATTTTTTGATACCTCATTGGTATGATTTTATGGATGTCAGATAGCTCATCCTACTCTAGTACACATTCAAATATTTTCCATCCTAAACACAGTAACACCACTTGGTTTCCCAACATACGGCTTCATTTTTTAGACTTGGAAGTTTCTCAGTATTTAACCATGTCTGGTTAACATGTAAATACTCCTGAGCAAGGTAAGTCCAAGGTCTCTGCTTATGGCAACGTGTACCTGCTCACCTAAGTTATTTCTCTTTTGCTGATCTTTGCCTTCTAGTACCTTCTTTATTTTCTGGAGAAGGGATGCAGAAGTTAAGATAAATATTTGAATTTCCTTTGCAGGGAGCTTAAAATAATTGCCAGTTTGTATTAGTATACTAAGTCAAACAATTTGTTCTAACTCTTCATGACATTTCTGACTTGTAACTTTGATGCAGGTAAGCATCTGTGGCTTAGAAACCAAGTTTAACTTAGCTTTTGTTGGTAAGTCCAGAGTAATTTTACTTGGGTCCAGGATTGCTTCTTTGCAGAGTTTGCTTAAATGGTGAGTAATTGAGGCTTTTTTTCCTAAAAGATTCTACTGCTTGAACTACCATGGTGTTCCTTTTGGGTATTTAAAGGGAAAAAAAGCATTAATTTTCATAACTAACAAGACAAAAGATTAGTCAAAATAGTTATGGTCTATATTCCCCTATTATGCATGGATATTCAGTGTTGGAAAGAAAATAGAAAATTTCACAATTTTCAGAAATTTATGCTCCAGTTGCTGTAATCCACAAGGGAGACGTCAGGATTGCAGTAGAGGAGGAGGCCTGTTTCTAATTGAGAAAGCTCTGTCCTGCTCATCAGCCTTGCTGTCTGTGAATCCGAAGCCTTTTAAAGTTTGGGGAAATTCATTCCCCTGCTTTTTACTTCATTTCAAAGTCTTTGAATGTTCTTCACTCTTCTCTGGCTCTTTCAAGAATAATTAGTACCCTCATCAATTTCCCTGCCCTTGCTCATTTGACAAACAAGTGCCACATGAGTGAAATGTTTGCATGTTCTGCCGAGCAGAATTTGGGGGCAGTTTCTAATGCTATAGGTTTCACAACAATGATACTCCTAGGAGAGTCATAAGTGAACTTGTGGTAACGCAAGCAGTTTTGGACAGCCAACAGTGTTGTGTTACATCTTTGAATTAGCCTTTCATTTGAGTGATTAACAGGTGTGGTGGAGGAAGCCTTTGGTTTCAGCTCTACTTAATTCAACAGCCTGCTTGACTTTGTTCCAGGTCTAAGAAACAATAATACCAGGTTTCCAGAAGAGGAAGTATACTTGTACATGGTTTAGATTATTTTAGAAATGACTTAGCTAGAAAAATCTAATGCATAGCTTAGTAGAAAAATTTATTTCAAGTTATATGTCTCCCTGAAAACACTCTTTATATCATAACCACATTATAACTTGTGATTGTTAATCAATAAGACAAATCCTGAATCATTAGCCTGGGGATGAGCCATTTTTCCAATTTTCTTCCTTGTCTCTCCAAGTGCCTGCACTTGGGCAAAACACTTCCAGATAGTTCCTATTGCAAATGATGATCAGAAAGGAGCATGGGGGAAATGTAGTAATAATTTATGTTACTATTTTCTTTTCACGGGGAGTTAACAAAGAATGGGCAAGACAATGCTACTGAAAAGTTTTCGCAGATTGCATTGCTATCCCTTCATTCGTGAAACACATGTGAAACACTTACTGCATACTGAGCATTACAGTTGACTCTGCGCAAGTCCTAAGGAAAAACTACATCATTTCTGCCTTTCTGAGAATGAGAGGCAGGCTAGTGACACACGAAGTAAAGAGTAATACAAATAGCTAAGAGGGTCAGGGAATTAAAAATAAAGGGAATGGCACCTTGGGATTGAGGTTGTCAGAAAAGGTTTTCTGACTTTTAAGAAAGAGATAAGAAAAGCAAGAGGCAGAGAAGGGGAATCAAGAATATGCACCCAAGAGTAAGGCAGAGTCAGCTGTCCATGCTAAGAGGAGTGGAATATCATGTAAATGGCTATGGAAGCAGTTATTCATAGATTAGGAATCATGGAATATTCATAGTGGCAGAGAAACTCTAGTTTCTTAATCAGAGAACTGATGTGGAGAACATTCTTGTACATTTCCTTACTGCAATCTGAATTAGACTTGATGTTTGGTATCAGTTAAAGCTCACAAATGAAAGAACAATGTGGGGAAAACAATCAAGCATTAATTATAATATGAATGATCAAGAGGGTGCTCAAAGTCATCTAAATTTGATTATTCTGGGGTTAATATTAATTAAAATTGATCAAAATTAGTAAATTCGCTTAGGATTATAAGTAACTTTAAATATTGTTTGGGTTACTTTAGCCATCCAGGTTTCCAAATGATCTCCCTTAAATAATTATAAAGCAAAATTATTACCCGAGATGTGATCAAATCCAGACATCTAAGACAGGAAATCTGTGGAGCAGGTTATTGACATATTCTATTCCTTATCATGACACTTAAAGCCCTAGAAAAATAAGGGCTTCTTATTCACAAGTTTATGGGATTCACTAGAACCAAGGATGACCTTGTAATCCCTGCAGTCAGTCTTCAGAGACATCTTGCCAACAATATAACTGTTTGAAAGCAGAGTTGTCATTGTAAAATCTGGATTTAAAGTCGGGATTTATGATTGGTACAATGTTCATGATATGCGTTGCAGTGCGAATTAGGCTTTGATATAGTTTGACATTCACTGGAGATATTTTAAAGACAAAACTTGGCTTTAGTTTTAGTCAATGGTTTCTTCTTTATCTAAAACAGAAAAAAGCATTTATCAATGCATCAATCAAGGTTTCAGAGATTTTAGAATGTAAAATTAGTAAGGGGACTCAGGGGAGCCATTGCAAATTGTCTACCTAAAATGATTTCAATGTTGTTTTTATTTTTAATGTGAATACTAAAGTTATTTGATTATAACAACTTTGCCTTACACTTACTCAAGAATAGATTCATGACCCTGCTTTCAAGCTGTGTTTAAAGCTTAGAGAGATTCCAAAGTATAACATTGTAATCAATACCACTCTTTTGACAAGACTCTGGGACATAAATTACAGATTCCATTCTTCAGAACTGAAACATAGATTAATAACATTTTCAAAATGTAGTTTTCATGATGTATTTTTGCTGCAACCTCAGTGATGTTTTCAAAACATAAAAATTAAACTATAGCATATTTAATTGACAACATGGCATACTTCAGAACCAGTGGGAACACTTCCATATGCTACGATTTTCTGTGCATTATTTTGATGTTAATTTATTCATTCTATACATATCTAGTACTTGTTATTTTGTACTTTTGTATTTTTATATTTTGTTATGACAGGTGATAGGACGCATAAAGAAATGGGAGGGCAACCATACTTGCCACTATTCATTTTCCCATTATCTCAAGGTATTTCTGGCAAGTTTTTAGACTATTTTGCCCATGAGTCTTTTATTTTCTCCACGGACTCTAAAGAAAGTTTCAGTCAGAATCTAAAAAAGTTTTCAGCTTAACATATGAATGGGTTAGTCTAGGCTGATTATTAATAGAAAGTTAGAAATAATCTCAGCTAATTCTTGACCTTCTTTGAAGGACAAGGGGTCCTAAAATAGTTTCTAAATCAAGGAAAAGATTTTACCAGATTTTAGAATATCATAGAAGCATAGAGCACAAGAGAATAAAAGGGCTGAAGGTTAGCCAGTGTCCAGCTTGATTTCAGGGGTCAGAAGGAAGAAGACTACAAATAAGGATACACATGAGATCAACTTTTAGGCCACTCATCTTTTACGAGTTTATAAATTCTGTAGAGAAGTGGTGTGTGTGTGTGAGAGAGAGAGAGAGAGTAAATGTAATTGTGTTAGAGTTTTTGACAACTGCATTTACTATGGACAGAAAGACAAATTCAAATTAAATGGACAAAAGAAAAGGGAGGCCAGTGTCACCATAATTCCTGCATGTGATTAGCAAGGCATAAGTTTCTCCTTTCACGGTAAATGTGGATATATTGCAAATATTATGGACAAAGAATGGAGGACAAAAATAAACCAAGAGAATTAAAACAACCCCCATACTGGCTGCCTGGGAGAATTGCAGTGGCATTATGTTCCTACTGCCAATAATGACAAGCAAGATAGGAGCATGGCCTTGGGGGCAAACAGTAAGCTTTATGCTTGTCTATAGGATGATATGTTTGCAGACTGTGAAACACTTGGGCAAAAACATCTGAAAGCTTAAAGTGTAGGTCTAGACAGGGGGAGTAGTAAGGTTGGCTTAGGAAGGTAGTCTGGGAATGATCTGCAAGATAATGCTGTTGCATCTGGGAGAGCAAAATTGTCTGCTAGAGAAAGGTAGTTCTGGGCACCACAGACTCCAGGAGCCAAGCCAAGTTGGAGCCAGTCCCAGAACAGCAGCAGGAAGGCTAAGGAGTGAGTACAGAGGGCATTTTCCTGGAGTCTGGAGTTTCAAGATTCTGTATCTCTACTATTCCTACCTCTCCCTGTGGTTTGCAATTCAGAAGCTTAAAACTAGCAAAAGAAAAAAAAAAAAAAAAAAAAACTAAAAGCAAAGAGAGGAAGGCAAATGCCTGCAAGAATGGGGATAAGCACAATCAGAAAACAGAGGTGCTGCCCTAGGTCAAGCACAGTGAGGACGTGTGCAGGGAATATCTCTTGGATATGTTTAGGTTACTTTTTTAAATTTTCGGTAATTTGCTACAACATCCTACTTGAAATATATTTGATTCAGGTCTTAATCGTATTTCCTTTCATTGACATTACAGATTGACATTATGAATCAGCATTTGAGAATCTAATTTTCTATTCTGTGCAGAGCACCTCGATAATTTCCTGGGTAGCACAGAACTTCAAGGAGTTGGCCATCTGGCTGAGAAATTAAGACTGATGAAGAAATGTTGAGCTGAGGTCAGAAATACGCTTAGTTAAGTACTAAATTGTGAGTTATAAGTAGATTGTGGTCATAGAATTTCACAATTTGCAGGATCAGTGTGGGCTGGAAAAATAAAGGAAGGGGTCAAAGAAGAGGAATGTGAGCTACACGTTGAGGGATTGCTAAGATTTGCCTTGACAGGGAAGGAGAAAGGCATTACTACTATGGGAAATGGCATGAAGAGGGGGTTAAGGTTGGCCTATTTGAGATCTGGTCAGATACCCAGGCTCTCAAGAATAAATTGTATACTTAAAAGCAATGGGACCTAAAGTTATCTAGATGAAGGAGAATTTGGAAAGCGGGTATAAGGAGTTGAAATTTCAAGCTATGTCTAGGTGACTCACCTGTGTTTATATTTAGAAGATGAGATCCAATTGCAGCTGCCAACATACCAGATTTAGAGGATCAGTGGAGCCTAGGAGAGGCCATGGGAGCTGGTCGAGTCTCCTTTCCCACACCACAGCCAATGAACAGCCCACTGTGCCAAAATCCTACTCACCTTGGTGGAAATGTTCCATTGCACTAGCAGCCAACGGCTGGGCCAGGTAGTTGCAGCTCTGCCAGTTACCGGGACCAACACCATCCTGCCGCTCTTCCTCTCCTCCACCACCTATTAGCTGCAATTCCAGCACTCAGCTAAATCAAAGCCCTGCGCTTAAGACTTGCCTATTACGTAGTTTCAGTATGTGACATGGAAGCTACAAATTTAGCTCTTAGCACAGAATGCTGCACACAGTAAATGGAAATAAACGGGTTATGTGTCTTCTTATTTTCCTGCAACCAGCATATCCTAATGATTCCATCCTTTCTACCACATAAATACTATCGTGCTGTTAATTAAAAAAAAAAACAAAGACAAAGACAGAAACTGCTCTGGCTCCCATTTACCAACAGTGATTTACAAAGTTAGATCCCCTGACCAGCAGCATCAGCATCACCTGGGAGTTTGTTAAAACTACACATTCTTGGACCATCTCTTCCACCTGCTCGATCAGAAACTCTGCAGGTGGGCCTCAGCAATCCGTGTTTTAAATAGCCATTCAGGTGATTCTCAGGAGTGCTCAAGTAGAGAACTACTGACCTTCAGGGTGCAGTGATGATTCCAGAGAATATCATGGGAGGCTCTTTATGGTATTCCTAACTTACCTTTCCAGCCTCTCTCAGACTTTACCCTGGTCTGCCACCCAACTCCCACGCTGAGCACACGTGTGTTACAGACACATGCCCAATTTTCTGAGTCTTCTGACCGAACCAAGCTCTTTAATACATTTTTGCTTTTGTCTTGTCATTTCTACTATCTCTACAATGGTGCACTTCCCTCGTTTTGGCAAACCCCTACTTTTCTTTCCAAGTTCATGTTCAATACTACCTCCTCCATGAAGTCTTCCTTGATCCTGCCCAAAAGTTACTCTTTCCTATGTTTATCCTGCTACTATAGTAATTATCACAATAAATTGAATGCTCTATTTTTGTATCTGTCTAGGTTTAAGGACAAGATTCTTGTTGTATTCAACTCTGAATACATTGGACACTTTTCTGAGACTCAATAATGTTTGCTTAACCAAACAAAGACATTTAAATCAATAATTATATATCGAAATAACCAAGTTATTTTCCAATTAAAGATAAAATGGCATAGCTTCTCCAGCCCTAATTTCTCATGAACTAGTTGTTATAGTTTTTGGAAAGTGGTAAACATTAAGGGATGTATATATATGAACTATTAAAATATAAGTTGGTACTTTTCCTTATCAGCAGTGTCTGACTCGGTGGCAAAGACAGGCCACCCACGGTACGTAGAAGCAGCAGTTTGCTACCAGCAATGATTTGGTTAACCTTTGATTAAACATAGGAATTTAAAGCATGAAAAGGTCTGGAATCTGACACAACCCTTTGACACTACGCTGTCTGTCATTAATGATAATCCGCCATTAGATGTTCAGCTTTGAAAATGGAATTAGACGACTTTGGTTTTCAGCCCTAACCCTGCTGTACTGTAAAGTGAACCCTGCTGCGTTTGGAGACTTCCTGATTTACTGCTTTGCCTTTTAACTATTTTCAGGCAAATGGCAGTTGGGGGAGGGTAAAGGAGTCCAGGGATCAAGTGAGTACAAACAAGGCATCTTAACCACTGTCAAGGGAAGCAACTTTCTGCTTAGATAAGTCACCAGGTCAAAAGAGCTTTATTCCCACAGTTGATTTCATCTTCCAGTTTTTTTTTTTTTTTTTTTTTCAAACTAGGTGTAAGAATTTCCTTGCTGGGACATCATGCAAGAAATATTTGGTATCCTTTTACACTTCCTTTTAAAAACAAGAGCAATAATGTTAGAGTTCCCTGGGGGCTCTTGTCTCAAAGGTTTTTTTTTTTTTTTCTCTTAGCTATAATGTGTTGATGTGGCTGAAAGCCCCACATCTCATCTCATATTTAGTGCAGTGTTCTTAGCAGGGTACAATATATGCCTAAATGCTTATTGAATGAACAAATGACCAAATCTGCCTCCTAGTTCTACAGCTGTGGTTGACACATAAAAGCAAATTTCAGACCACAATAAAAATTACAAGCAATTGACCCAGACCTCTTCCTGTTAGCAGTTGACTTGTTATTCTTAGGTTCACTTTTTTTTGGCCCTTGAATCCCTGGCTGCACGTCTGTATTCCCACCTACTTGGCTTTTTGGCTAACTGGAGTTGAGAATTTCTCTGAGCTCTTAGCTCAGTTGACTCCTGGGATTTCAGTGTCCCTAAAAACTTTGCTGAGAGACTCCTCAGTCTCCACCTGTGGAACGCCTGGTGAAGGATCACAGTTCAACTTCTCCATCCCCCGAGAGAAAGGTGATTTTAAGCATCATTTCTCACTTATCTAAGAGGAATAAAATGTTTCATTACTCCAAACATTACCCCATATTTTAACAATTAAGCAATAATTCCCCATTACCCTCTTTTGCAACCACTTCTTTACATTCCATCCCTACGAATTTTCCCAGTCTAGATATTTCATACAAGTGGAATGATACAATATCTGTCCTTATGTGCCTGGCTTATTTCACTAAGCATGTTTTCAAGGTTCACCTGTGTTATAGCATGTATCGGAACTTCATTCCTTGTAATGGCTGAATAATATTCCCTTTTATGTATATAACATATTTTGTTCATCCTTTCATCTATTTATGGACACTTGGGTTGTTTCCAGCTTTTGATTATTGTTAATAATGCTGTAATGACTGTTGGAGTACATGTTTCTGCTTAAGTCCCTGTTTTCAATTCTTTTGGAATCGTTAGGTTATACGGTTTTTGGGGGGAAACACCAAACTGTTTTCAGTGGCATCTGTACATTTTACTCCCTTACTAGGAATGTATGATAGAGTCAATTTCTCTACATCTTCTCTGTTCTGTTCTGGAAGTATATAATATGCAGTACTTTGTGACTGGCTTCTTTCACTTAGCAAGGTTCATCCACGCTGTTGCATGTATCAGTACTTCATTCCTTTTTGTGGCTGAATATTATTTCATTGTATGGCTATACTACATTTTGTTTATCCATTCATCAATTAACAGACATTTGAGTTGTTTCCACTTTTCAGCTATTATAAATAATGCTGCTGAGAGCATCTGTGTAAAAGTTTTGTGTGCTCATACATTTTCATTTCTGTTAGGTATCTACCTAGTAGCAGATTTCTGGGTCATAGGGTAACTATACATGACATTTTGACAAAGTGCCAAAATATTTGTCTAAACCAGCTGCATCATTTTACATTCCCACCAGCAATATACGAGGACTCCAGTTCCTCCTACCCTTGTCAACACTTGTTATTATTTATGTTTATGATTAAGGTCATCCTAGTGGGTGAAGTGGTATCTTACTGTGATTTTGGTCTGCATTTCCCTAATGATTACTGCTGTTGAGAATCTCTTCATGTGCTTATTGACTGCTGGTATATTTCTCTTGGAGAAATCTCTATTTGAATCCTTTGCCACTTTTAAATTGCATTATTTATCTTTTTTTATTGAATTGTAAGAGTTCTTTTAATATGAATACATGTGTCTTCTCAGAGGAATAATATGCAAATACTTTTCTCTCATTCTGTGGGTTATCTTTCACTATCTTGATTATATAATTGGCAGCAGTAGTTTTTAATGTCGATGAAGTTCAATTGATATTTTTTCTCTCATCGCCTGTATTTTTAGTGTCATATCTAAGAAATCACAGTCTAACCCAAAGTCATGAAGATATTTTCTTCTAAAAATTGTATATTTTTGTTTTACATTTAAATCTTTGGTCCACTTTGAGTTAATTTTTTTGTATATGTAGTAAGGTAGAAGTCCAGCTTCATTCTGTTGCATGTAGACATTAAGTTGTCCCAGTACCACTTGTCGAAAATGCACTTTTTTTTCATCGAATTGTCTTGGCAGCCTTGTTGAAAATAAATCGACAATAAATGTAAGGGATAATTTCTGGACTCTTAATTCTATTCCATCGATGTCTATCTTTATGTCTTGATTACTGCAACTTTGTAGTAAGTTTGAAATCAGAAAGCGTGAACTCTTTGTTCTGTATTTTCAAGATTAATTTTGATGTTCTGGGTTCCACATAAATCTTAAAGCATGTCAATTTCTGAATAAAATGCAGCTTGGATGTTCATAGGGATTGTGCTGAATCTGTAGATCAGTTTGAGGATTGTTATCCTAATAATATTAATTCTTCCAATCCATGAACATGGGCTCTCTTTCCATTTATTTATGTCTTCTTTAATTTCTATCAACAACATTTTGTTGTTTTCAATGCACAAAGTCTTACACTTCATTTGTTAAATTTATTCTTAGATATTGCGTGCTGTTACAAATGAAATTGTTTTCTTAATTTCAATTTTGGATACACTATTTCAGTCTATATAAATATAATTGGTTTTCCTATACTGATCTTATGCACTCCTATCTTGCTATACTAATTGGTTCTAATATATTTTTGCATGTGAGTTTCTTAAGATTGTCTATATATAAGATTATGTCATTTACAAATAAAGATATTAATTGTTTGACTTCTTTCTTTCCAATCTGGATACTTTTTAGTTCTTTTTCTTGCCTAATTGCCTGAACTATAATCTCCAGTAAAGCGTAATCCTTGTCTTCTTCCTAACCTTGGAGGGGAGATTTAATCTTTGTCATTAAGTATAACTTTACCTGTGAGTTTTTCGTAGATGTACTTTGCATGACTAAAGCAGTTCCCTTCTACTTCTAGTGTCTTGAGTGCATCTTGTGTGAAGTCACTGGGAGAGAACTCTAGGAAATTTATACCTGCTTTTCTCTGGACTTCATCTCATGAATCTTTTCATTTTCCTGACTATGATTTGTAGCCTTTTGCTATAATAAATCATAGCCCTGAGAAAGACTATATACTGAGTCCTTTGAGTCATCCTAGTGAACTGTGGAGCTGGGGGTGGTCTTGAGGTCTCCGAATATAACATCCAACCATTAGTTTCCACTAACTACTAACTGATTCCTCTATTGTTTTTGAGAATGCCCCAACCTCCTGGAATAGAGCTTCTGTTACACTGAACTGAGGGAAGGAGATGGGAGTGGGTTGTGACTAAGATGCCACAGGCTCTCACTGTTATTACTGAGATTTAATTGATTTTCTCGAATAAATAAATTTTCAGAAATTTTAAGTGGTTATTTATTTATAATTTTCATTAGCTAAGTGATTACTTCCCTATTGAGTAGGTTACCTGAGTGCCTCACACCATTTTTGATATTTTTCCTCTGATCACATTATTATTATATATAAAATTGTCAAAGACTCTCTATTTCCTACTAAATAAAATCTATATTCCTTTGCTTGATTTTCAATGCCCTGTACAATTTGGCTCCATATAGCATTACCATGACCTTAACAGAACAAGCCTGGTGTTCCTCGAACATACCTGTGCTGTTCATCTTTCACTACATAACATGTATCCAGATTCTTTGTTGCTTCAAGGTAGCATGAAAATCTCTCTTTGTCTCCTTTGCTAATTTTCCAATTCATAGGTGACTCTCTATAGAATGTGCTAGAATTTAAAGAAACCAATCACTTTCTCTTTTTTAAGACTTCTTTTGTTTTTAACTGACATAATAATTGTACATATTTATAGAGCATAATGTGATGCTTTGATACACATGTACATCCTGTAATGATCAAATCAGGATAATTGGCATATTCATCACCTCCAGCACTTATCATTTCTTTATGTTGAGAACATTCATAAATCCCCTCTTCTAGGTATTTTGACATATACAATGCATTGTTGTTGACTGGTCACCCTACTGTGCAATAGAACATTAGAACTTATTCCTTCTATTAATTGTAACCTTGTACCAATTTACCAACCTCCTCCCATTCCTCCTGTCCCCCTACTCACCCCAGTCTCTGATAACCACTATTCTACTCCCTGTTTCTATGAGATCAACTTTTTGGATTGCACATGTAAGTAAGATCATGCAGTACTTGTCCTTCTGCGCTTGGCTTACTTCACTTAACATAATCTCTGCTACGTTCATCCATGCTGTTACAAATGACAGGATTTTGTTCATTTTATGGCTAAATGGTATTCCACTGTGTACATATACCACATTTCTTTAATCCATTTGGCCATTGATTGACACAGAGGTTGACTGCATATCTTGGCTATTGTGAATAGTGCTGCAATAAACATGGGAGTGCAGGTATCTCTTCAACATACTGATTTTATTTCTGTTGGTTATATACCAAGTGGTGGGATTGTTGGATCATATGGTGGGTTCTATTTTTAGTTTTTGGGAAGCCTCCATACTGGCTGTACTAATTAACATTCCCACCAATAGCATATGAGAGTTTCCCTTTCTCCACATCCTTGACATTTTTTATTTTTTGTCTTTTTGATAATAGCCATTCTAACTGGCTATTATTGTGGTTTTGATTTGCATTTTTCTGATGATTAATGATGTTGAGCATTTTTTCATATACTTATTCACCATTTGAATGTCTTCTTTTGAGAAATATCTATTCAGATTTATTGTTTCCTTTGCTGTGAAGAAGCTTTTTAGTTTGATGTAATCCCATTTTTCTGTTTTTGCTTTTTTTGCCTCTACTCTTGAAATCTTATTAAAAAATATCCTTACTCAGACCAATATCTTGGAGTGTTTCCCCTTTGTTCTCTTCTAGTTGTTTTATAGTTTCAGGTCTTACATTTAAGTCTTTAATCTATTTTGAGTTGATAAGTTTTAGTGGCTATTATCCTTCACTGCAGCTAGCACAACACCTGACACAGAGTAGGCACCCTAGAAATATTTCTAGTTCCATGAACAAATGGATGGATGAGAACAAGTTTTAGTGAGGAAGTGTCGAAAGTAAGAGCATTGCCATCTAAAGACCACTTTCTCACATATGCATTTCATTTTCTTGTCCCAGCAAAAAATGTTAGTCAAGGTTGTCATTCTCACCCCCTTGAGGAAATTGGGGCTTTTCAGTTTAAAGTTCCTACCCAAGATCATACAGATACTGAGTGGCCATGATAGATTTCCTGAGTTAAAAGCCTGTGCTTATTTTAAAACCAAACTCTTTTTATACTGAAAGGGGATCAGGAAAGTGCCTTCTACTATGAGAGACCTGCTTATTTTTCAATTAAAAAGGGATAAGGGCAATTAAAAAATAAGGACAAAATAGTTAAAAGGAACCCTTTTTGAAATTTTCGCTTAGATGTCTAAAATTTAAACTTAAGGCTTTGGTCAAGAATGTTGGTTATATAATAGACAGGAACAAAGTAGGTCTATTCTTTACAATAATGCTCTGTGCTAACCTAACCCCCATGGCCATCTTATTATAGTAACTATGTTATTTTGAAAAATAACTCATTCTGCTGGAGATGAAATATAAGTAACTGCCCGTATGTGGAGCAAAAAGGGGAACTTTTGTTGTACGTGGAAGCAAGGCTGAAGTTGGGTGAGAGTGGCCTCAATTAAAAGATTTGGGAAGGAATTAACTTCTGGGTGATGGTGCATGCTATTTACAAATTATATTTGGCTCTTTTCTTTTAGTCTCTGAATCACCTGTTAGTCACTCACTGGGGGTTACTTTACACCAAGAAAGTTCTGTTGATAGATGCTCAGTGGGTTCAGTTTACAACCACTTTTGGCATTGTGTTTGATTCCTCCATACAGACAAAGAGTTATCAACAACGGGAACTTTTTTGTAGGTGTTGGTCAAGATGTTTTAAAATGAGCTTTTTATCCAGTATGTTGGAAAGGTAGAACAAATATCATGACACTGTACCCCCATCCTAAACCTTGTACCTTGATCATCACTTTGCCCATTTACAAAATGGGCATAATATGTACTGCCCTGAAGGTTAAAAAAAGGTAACAATTTCTAGCTAAATGCCTAGCATGGGATGTGTGCTCAAGAAGGCTTTGCTTCCGTGCCTTTCCTTCCTATCACTACTGTGCTCTACAGGTAGTCCCAGTTCCCCCGATCAGTTTTACCAAATTGGATACAAACATATAAACAGGAGTGATAAGAGTTTGAGATGATGAAAAACATTAAGAGGCCTTGGATTTCCCCTTCATTCACTTACCATTTAATCGTGCTATTTTAGTGGTGATGAGGAGTGAGTGTGTAGTGAAGGAACCTGTGTATTTATAGGAAATCGTAAAAATAATAGATGATTTTATCTCATGTGCTCTCCAGTTTGCAAAGTATTTTCATGCACATAATTTCATTTGATTCTCCCAAGAACATCATGAAGTAGATGTTTGTATCTTTATTTTATAAATGAAGAGACTGAAATTTAGAGGGTATTGGTGACACATCAAAAGTATTAAAATGAAAACACTCACGTGAGTGACCAAGTTTTATATGGAGAGAAAAGAAGGGATCATTTTATTATACTTTGTAGAAAGATTTCAATAGGTAAGTGATCATAGATTAGGCATAAGGTATTATGGATACATTTATTTTTGAAGGTGATGAACAGAATTTATTTTGGTATGGTACTTGAAATTATGTAACTCTCACTTGTGATATCTGATACATCTTTGGAAAGCATTTTTATCCTTCTTCTTGTTCCCATAGAATTTCTGGTGAATACATGCCACATTTCGTAGTGAAACTTACATATTCACATTTTACAGATTCTTTCATACAAAAAGCCCTGGATAACAGCAAAAAAAATTTGAATGGTATAAAAGACCTGTATTTTATTAACAATTTCCTCACTTTTAGTTCATTTAAGTTTTAAAAATTTATTATTATAATATTTTAATTGATTGAAGAGTCCGATGAATAAGTTGAAATGCTATATGTTGTTGATATATTTTTATTCACTTTCTTTTAGATTTAAATTACTACAAACATTCTGACCTTCTGATGCATTATTTTGGAATCTAGTTCTTAAAAATACCGTAAGGCCTTTTATTCTTTTTACTATGTATTATTTGATCATAACTGTGGCGTGTTTCCAGTGAAACAAGAAGTGCATAATAGTAAACACTTACAGTAACTAATTCACTTCCATATATATGGAACAAATTCAATAAGAAAGTACTAAAGAACCAAGACCCATGAATTCAAAACAAAAAATTCTAAAAGTACCTTACAAAAATCTGAATTTGGGGAAAATGAAAAGAATTAATATGAATATTTTTAGTCTATAGTCTTTTAAATAAAAATGGAGTTACGTGGAAAATTATTTTCTTCATCGTATATATTATTTATCATAAATACTTAAGTTTAGAATCATGGCTATAGAAAAAGGACAGTTCGATGCAAACTTACTAGGGAGTTTTCTTCCTACTTAAAAATAAAGATTAAATTATATCCTAGGTTTGCTTTAGAGGAAACTAAAATTTTGATTTTTTTTTAGTCTGACTTTTGCTAAAATATTGAGACTTAAAAATTGTTGTCTTTGATAACATTGCCCAGAACACTTGCTGAGGATAAACACAATGGAACCAACACAGTAATATGATATTTCCTGATGGAATACCAAGCTTACCCATTGTGGGACACAAATCCCATAATCAACTGGCCAGGTTGTGAAGGTCTTTCTTACGTACTAGAGTGATCTGATAAGCTATACTGTGTTTTGACATATTTTGTGTATTATGACTTATATTCTTTGGCTTCTGTGGCAAGTGATGGCTTTATAAACTGGCTTTTTGAAGTATTAGGGAAAAAAACACATTGGCAGAATGCTTAGGTTTTTATTTTTCCATAAGAGAAAAAGCAAGATATTCAATGACTAGCTGCGATCATGTGACAAAAGATTATCACCTGTATCTCTCTCTCTTACTCTCTATCGCTCTATGTAGCTATATTTCATTGCATTTAAAACATAAT
Organism: Indri indri; assembly: GCA_004363605.1. Classification (NCBI taxonomy): domain Eukaryota; kingdom Metazoa; phylum Chordata; class Mammalia; order Primates; family Indriidae; genus Indri; species Indri indri. The sequence continues at coordinate 1,181 of RJWJ010006443.1, read as the reverse complement.
ATATTAGAGGTAATTTGAAGAAAACATAGGCATTTAGACTAAATGTATGGACTGTCAAGGAATAATAAAATTTCATAGTTTCCAAAATACTTAAATATTTACTTTTAAAAGTATAATCATGTGACATGAAACTTATAACACACATAATTTGGGAGAAAATTATGCAGGTTCATTTTCTAATTCACAAATGAATAGGCAGATCAAGTATGTACTGAGGTTAACTGTACGTTATCATGAATAAGCCACAGTAGTAAAATCCCTTTAGACACAACATTTGGAGAACCCTGTTAGTGCTTGCTTGGAAGATTTTTGACATACTGTGTAGCGACTATGAACCCGAGTCAATAGTAACCCTGGCTGTACTGTGAAATTTCTGTTATCCAAGAAATGTCTTTCCAGAAACCTCAAACTTTCATAATAAGTTCCAGCCTTTAAGTAGTCTTTTAAAATGTGCCTTTCTTTGCTTATAAAAATAGATGCATAAATGGCAAAGAAAACTTGGGGTGCCTGTCATTAGTTTGCCACGCAGAAAGGAGATTTCTTTTAGAAGGCAGGTGCTGCTAGTAAACATCATTCTTCCATGCATTCATTGGGAGGCTCGTGGGAGAAGTGACAAGATATGAACGAGACAAGAAGAAAAGAAAAGAGAGGCCTAGACAAGGCAAGAAAGCAGCAGAATTGGGTTCCCCACAGAGGTGATTGCAATTAGATGAGTCCACAGGAGGGGTGAGTGGCAAACATTGACTCAGAGGAGGAATCACAGATGGGGGACCATTGGGGAGGGCCATGAACACTTGTGCTTGACTAGCCTTGAAATCTATTGGACATGATGAAGTCTCAACTCCATGTGTTGTTGGATGTGGGAAACTCCTTTACCCCTGCTTTTTTTTTCCATTTATGTAGCATCCCATCCTCCTGCTGCTCCCTGACTCACTCTTGCCCTTGGTAGATGTGGTGACTTATCCGAAGAATTTGTGAGAAGGGCTGATTTTCTATAACATTGTCCTTTCTGCTCTTTTTTCTCTCTGGGAATATCCTGGCTATTGAAAGCATGTGTTTGGGTTGACTGCCAACAGTGGTATAGGTTGAGAGGAGAAGGTTCTCCCCCTGTTGTGTGGGAGTCCTGAAGTAGAACAACATTGCCTATGACTGGGCAGTAAACACATCTAATTCTGGGGTCC